>QMFE01006584.1:0-37330 GCA_003314665.1 Tricholoma sp. MG77 | reverse complement strand
GATTCCGGTCAGGTCCATAAATTCCTCAATCAGAGCGCAATCAGGTGCTTAAACTCCGTGTGGATGTCCGGTACTGGAAGCGTATGTAGGCATATCCATAAGTAACGTTCTGTATTTCGCCAATAACCAATTAAACCATCGATTGGATGAAAATTGCATGAGATTGAGTTCGACTGACCTGCCCTCATTTTACCACGGTCCCAAAAGCATATAAGCAACCCTAGAATTTCTTTTTCCTCGTGCGGCGGCACGGCCATTCCATTTCCCTATGTTGCTCATGACTGTCAACCTTCCACACGGTCGTTAGAGTGTCAGGCCGTGTCCTGAGTAATTAGGACTTCTTAGAACCCGGTATCTCCTTTCTTCCTCTGTGAGATAGGTGATGGGTCGGTGGTTCCTTACATTTATTAGGACTTCATGAATCAAATGCGGACCTCAGTCATGTATACCATATAGACTCGCCTTCGCATACATCCATCAATACCATGGTAAGTATGTATCTACTTCACCAGTTCTTAGTTCATTTTAGTTCATAATTTATTACCGAGTTGTACGCCGGATTGTTTTTTGTCGCCTCTCAACCTTGGTACTCCATCCTGACTAGATGTAGGGAAACGACTAATCACAACCTTGGGCAACATTGTTTACCAACTCTATGAAACCAAACAACCCACCCAACTCTCGTACCAACGTAAGGCTCGTATCGTCCTCACTACTTCATCGATCATCATTCACTCTCAGCGATGAGGGCGACAATCATTCTGGATATGCCCGCAGATCAGTAAATCATTTGAATGGATGTGTCAGTAAGGCGCACCGATAGAGATAATAGAAAAATGAAAGGAGGTAGAAACCAAGCTTGATGAAGCTCTCCTTCTTGTGCGCTGATAACGTCCGGAAGATTTCGGTGGCATCATACATATGTGCCTTATTCCGAATTCTGTAAAATATGATAATAATGAGTACGGAGGCCACGTACAATGCTGACAGTACGTGCTTATTTGCATTGAATAAAACAAGTGGTGCGTTGAGCAGAAATGCTACCCATTGGCCAGATAAAAGGAACAGTAGGCTGAGGAATGCATGAGCGATATTTTCCGGAAGCACAAACTGAGACGAATTGTCATAAGTCGGTTTGTACATCATCTATCAACCACATACTTGATTGAGCTTGTTGCAGAGGTCTATTGGGTTGATATAGTCACATTCCAGGTCCGAAAACATGATGATCTATTGGTTAATATACGTCAAAAAGGCAAGTAAGCACGATCTGTCTCTTCAGCAAGTAAGGAAGAGAACATACGAAGAAAACCATGCAGAACAACAAGCCAGCAGCCATAAGAACTGCAAACAGAAATAACCAGCCTAGCATCACAAATCGTGTGGTTTTTAGATCATAAAGGGATGCAGACGATGAGATGGGATGGAAATAGGTTGAAAAGGGAAAAGTCAGGTAAGTAAAGTCGGTTGATTAGTGGTTGAAAATGCGTACCAGCTCCGCTCATATTGATGTCGTAAGTTAGGTGGTGAGTATCAGGCGTTCTAAATGAAAAGTACTGCAGACACCGGTCAGTGGCAAAGCCGAAGAGGCGTAGAATAGATTTAGAAGCCGAAACCAAATCGTGGTTCTCGACAGGTTCACGACTCGGATCGCTGACGTTGCGTGGTCGTTGGCACGTGGCCCGTGTGACCATTCTACAGGTCTCACGTTTCTTGCAGTGCTAAGTAACACTGCATTGGCTGAGGCGACAACCAGCCCCAGGCGTAGATGACTGGACAAGGTTGTAGTTGCAATGGAACGAATTGAAACTATGATGGATTTTTATTTATACTCTTCTTGGTCCATTGCCAATAGAAATGACATGAGTCCCATCTTCGAGTTCAGTTTCGGCACGAAGAGCTTCGCACGATCGAACTCAAGAGTCGTTGATGCATGTTGAAACATCCAGCAGCGAAGAGTAGAGGTAGTAGACACTTGCTCCTCCCTGACTTGGAGTCACTCAAATAAAGGGAAAATTCGTCTAAATGCCGCTCAAAGACTGACCAGGGATGTCACTCCACAGCGCCACTGTAGCCATAGAGTTCCTTGCTGCTTTTGCGTTGAATTGGGTTCTAACCTAGTAGGCATATTATCATAACGTTCCGAACTCGGGAACCACCAGTTTGTCGATAAGGAAGCGCAACCTTCGGACTGCAGGCCTGGGCAGGAGATCGATGAAGTTGGGCATCGGTACACCAACAAAAAGGCGTGCATGTAAGAAACTAGACAACGACAGTGACCACGATTAATCTAAAGCCTGATTATCCGTTATGTAATTTGATTGTAGGAGAGAATATTCATACCAAGAGTACAGAAAGCTTCCGAAGCGTATAATCAACAAGAATGAAATTAAGAAAAGGATAACATTCTTCATCAGTCGGCATCCATGCGTACGTCTCCGCGACCACCGCGCTGATTACGACGTCCACCTCTTCCACCTCTTCCCCCCCAACTACGACGTGTACTATCATTCCGGTTCATTTCTTGTGGAGTGTAATCAGCTGGGTTGGCGCCCGGTGGGGCCAGAAGAACTGTTGCACGGGGGTCGGCGTGTAGTAGAGAGTCTGAGCGCATTTTCCTAGCATCTAAAGTGAGGAAAACTTTGACGGCGCATGGCAAAAATACGAACGAGCCACTGTCACCGTCCAGATCCATGAGGACATCCACACTGCCTTCTTCTCGGACAAGGCCTAAGCCATCTGGACCTCCTAATCTGCCACCCAAAGTCGTACCGGCAGTAGTACTGCCAACTATGCGCACAGACAATACCTTCCCATCAGCAGGTTGATTGTTGAACTTTTGCACTGCGGCTGAAGCAGATGTCGGTGTTTTGAATGTAAGCCTGATGCAAACCTCGCCGGTGCCAGATACCAATTTTGAGTTTGTAATCTCTCCGCAACGTTTGAAAATCGCTGCTACGTCCTCGGCCGTTGTTCCTGCAACCAGCCCACTGACCTCTACTACATTTCCTTTCATGGATGAGCCTGCGCCTTTAATTGACAATTGGCCAGGATTTGAGGAAGCTGTAGCATCCCGGAGCGCCTTTTGGGTGATTGCATTCAGGTTGACCCTAGGCGCAGCAGGCTTGTCGGTAAGACGAGCAGAAAGAGAATTAGATTCGTAGAGGTCGTGAGTCCAAGGTGAGTCCACATCGCCTTTTGGTATCCGTTGGGCACGATTCTTGAGCCCGGATGAGTATTAAAGCGAAGCAAGAGAATGACAGTAGTATACACACATATGGTGTTGAGGATCGACTTGAAGACTGATTTCCTCTGGAACGAATGGGGCCGGCTGAAGAAGAGTTGGCCGGGATGTTCATGCGCTCAAGCAGAGAAGTCATTGTTAAACGTTAAACCCAAAAAACTTGAAGATGGTGAGACAGCGGAGTATTTGGTGTTTGGCAATGCCCCAGAGGTTAAACAACGCGGCCAACGACTCTGTGCATCACGGAAAAGTATAAGGGCATTCTATTGCACAAACTACTCGCATGTAGGAGTAAGTTGTCAAACCGGCTGAACTGACCACTATAAAACTAACGGCCCGATGGCAGTTCCTAGATATAACGTCCTTGACCCCGAAATCGCAGATGTTACAGTCATCGGTGTCGGTGATCCGTGCTAGGTTTATGTATACATGTACATATGTGGGGTACTTAATCGGTCGAGCCCATCCTCCGATAGGTATACCCGTTTGTTCGCTGGGCAGATCTGACGTCGTGCGATTCGCGAGTTCTGCCTCAAGAACTCGATTGAATCTAAAGTTGTTAGCCATAAGTTGTTGCTTGGGGGTCAGCATATTCTATTGCCATGCCAAATTTATTCGTTGATAGACCTCTCCAGATGTTTCTGTGATTCGGCAATGGTGAAAATGGGCAAGGCAAGTAGCTCGACGTCCAAATTGTAAAAAGCGCGGTGTATTATCAACAAGATTCCTAAGAGTGCTGTTTAGAAGGTGGCGCTTTTGAAACTTGGGAGAAGACAACAATATGCAGTACGGTTTTAACATCCGGTCATAAGAACTTGATATCACCTTCCTGCTAAATTAAGTCAGTACTGGTAGTATCAGCCGCACACCAAAATTGAACGATCAAAAGTACTTGGCTTCTTCAGTGCTGCAGTCCTATACCTGTAAGAAGTGATTAGTCATTGGGATAATGGACAGGAAATTTGTATCAGAAGTGTCAAATTCTGGAGCCCACCCTTCACTGATCATGATCTGTGTAGGTATACACCATGAAGAAATTCAAAAAACAAATTCACAACCATCATGCGGAAAACACCAATGCCAATGTAAAAAACTTACCCTGTTTTGAAGTGGCAGCAAAGAACAAGAATAATTGAACACCGAGGTTCAAATACAAGGAAAAAATATTACGGAGGCAGAGCCGAAAGAGAGTGAGCCCCATTGAGTTGCAGAACTGCAATCGTATAACTGTGTCTATGAGCAACAAATTGCTCATCCATCAACAGGCCAGCCGAGCACCAGGTATGCTCATGTCTTCGCATCCCAGTGCCTTCATCGACCAGATAGCATTAGGAAGGAGCACTAGAGAAGCTTGAGATCGAGCTGGAAGCCAAGGATCCCAACAAAGAATCTCACTGTCCTCGCCAACGACCACCATGCTTGAAGGTGGTTAATTTCCGAGCAGGGGCGAGGACATACTCTATATCTCCGGGGACTTTCCCCACAGCATAAGGTAGGAAGTAAAGACTTCCTGTGCGTGAGCTGCGAAAACGATTCTTCAAACGGCATGATACTCTGTCGTGAAAATTTTCGGTTCAGCTTCAACCGAAAAATAAGACAGGATATTTGAGCTCCGCTTGAAAGTTGAAATAGCGAACACAGCCGAGAGGTTTGACGCATACAACTTTCACGTACGATGGCCACCGACGCAGTTCACACACCACAACAGGCAAGAAAGCCTCCCTTGGCTGACTGGCCCACAATCAAGATATTGACACCACCCAAAGGTAATATTCCATGTCACGTTTCAAGTCCTCCAAACACCAACGAAATTCACACTGCTGACTTCAGGCAGATTTTCGCCCAAGACCGATGAATGGTGTCTGACTTACTGTTCCCAATCCATCAGTGGACGCATACATTCCAAAGAGCCTTTCTGCAGATCCTTCTGTATCCGCAAAGTCTTTCCACACGAAGTGAAAAACATCGTCGCATTCAAGAACCACCGAAATGTAGCTTCTGATGGAAAGGCAAAGTATCCGCTACCTGTGGAAGGTCAACCGGAAAACATACCTCGGTACCTAGGGGGAAAGCCTGCAGAGGATGACGATGTTCGGGAACCAAAAGTAGACGGAATCAAGATGTGGGACGAAGGGTGGTACCTGTGGACGAGCGATAGTCGATTAGCAATCCGTGAAAAGACAGACACGATGTTGATGGACCTAGAACAGCAGCGGCGTCTTACAGAACATTGGGAACAAAGGCGGGAGATCTGGCAGGACTATCAGGATCATCTTCAGAGTGCTCCGCAGAATCAAGAGGGCGAAGATTTTCATAATAGGCAGCCTAGTAGGTGGTGGGGCCCCATTGTTCCTCCGCGCCCTGTGCCCGCATTTAGGTATGTCATTCTGCAAGCAGATCACGTCTTCATTTGATTACTGGTATCCAGCTCACATTCACTTTTGGTGCCACTCCCACCCGACATCCCTCCGTTTTGGGAGCGCATCAGTAAACTTCTAGCTCCATCCTACAAGGTGCTGAGTATCTTCCATGAAAGCTTGATGTCAGGGGAGCAAAAGAAGTTCGCGGACAGGGTATGGGAGAAGACGTGGTCCAGTGAACCCTTTATCCTTGCTAGCCGGACTTTCAGTGCAACTTATGAAAGGTGGAAAGACAGGGATGTACAGGCCGACGAAGATGACGGGAAGAAGGGTCCTGGAACGCCATAGATTTAGGGATGTAGTAATGTATCGATTAGTGTAATTCTAATAATTACTTTCAATGATGTGTTCCCACGACTTACCTACTATCTACTACTTCACTGCCAAGTCTCCAGCCATGGGGATCCATGGGCTGGCAACATATCTACACGAACATCAGCGGGCGCTCTCAGCATCATTGACATTGCAGCCCAAGTCCCAAGCATCGATCTCAGTTGTGGTGGACGGCTGGTCGTGAGTTGGATGTTTGTGTTGGGCGGTCCATCCGTAGTATTTACGTGGCAGATTCATATACCACCTGCACAACACTTCAAATTTGCCTTGGGTATACGGTGGCGAATATGACCAGTTTCGCCAAGTAATTTCCCAGGTTATCCAAGCCTGGATTCAGCTTGGCCTCAAAATATACTTCGTTTTTGATGGTCTCTATCAACTTGAGTTGTCATTTTTTACTATGCTGACGGTTTACACAGGTACCTGTCCACCTTTGAAGTTTTCGACCGCCGTTTCTCGCCTGGGCCAATCATATATTCAACCATCTCTATTGTTCTTCCGAACGTCACATGCCTCGCGCAGTACGCCACGCTTTCTGAATGAGACACGAATCATCCCTCCCCTGTCATATACAACATGTCTTCATGTTCTACAGGCTATCCAAAAATCGACATTGCTCCTCGAGATCCATTTCGCCGACGGGGAAGCCGATGCTTATGCGGTTGAGTTGGCTGGCAGAGTTGGCGGCTACGTCTTGGGAACTGACTCAGATTTCGTTGTGCTCCATACTGAAGGGTACCTTGGATATATCCCTTTGGATGAAATGACATGGCAGTCTAACCTTCCTGCCAATGACGTTCCTCCTCAGGAAGACATGAGCGGATTCCGAGCAGTGCGCTCCAAAGCGAAATGGAAGGTCATCAGTGAATCCGGTCGTAGTAGAGGACTTGTGCCCCCAAATGAGGAAGGGATGGCCTTGGTCGTAACCGTTTACCGGCCTGAAGCTCTTGCGGAACATTTTAAAATCCCTGTAACATTACTTCCTCTTCTAGGTGCGCTGGTGGGCAACGACTTTACAAGCCAGTCACAGTCAAATCGCCGCAGCATCCAGTCCTTGTTCTTCGAGAAACACCTTACACCGATGCAGCGTGTAACTCTTGTGGCCAACACCATTCAAAATATTCTTTCGCCTTCCGCATCAAAACGCAGAAAACAAAAACATCAGGTGGGAAGCGTTATGGATCTCATTGATAGAGCGGTAAACTCGCTCCTCTCGCGATCTATTGCCTTCCTTGGTTCTGGTGAGGTGGATAACATTGCGGACCAAATCGTGGAAGGTACACTTGAGTATGCAATATCAAGACATGAAGGAGAACCTTCTCGGCAGATTGAACTGTGGCCTACGGATGTGTGTGCTTTACATGAACCAGAGACATGCCCCTTGTTACCGATAATATCTCGGGTATTGGTGGAGGCTGAAAAATCGACAACTGACGGGCAGGCGAATGACGAGATAAGGAGGAAACACACTGTAAGAGGGAAATTTCTAGATGCTTATCGAAAAGGTCATCTGGCACCAAAAATCTTGGATACGTTGAATTCAGGCACCTTCTGGCCTCGGCATTTCCTTGAAAACCCTGACTTGGAGACAGTTGGTCGAAGTTTCGGCAGGCCCATCCGTCTATGGGGTTATGCAATAGTTCACGATGCGGTTGGTTTGCTGTGCAAGGAAGATGAGGGCGATGAAAACGACGATGAACCCAATAATATTGCGGCAGGCGACGATGACGAGCTTATTGACGTTGTCGAGTCAGATGATGGTAAGAGCAGTACGAGCGATGACGACCCTTTAGCTCCGCTGAAAGGTGAATTGCATCGTCTTAGAAGCTCGTCAGGAGTGGACACGACATTTTCTTCCGCTAGTCCGCGTTTTAGGCCTCCCATCATCACTGAATATATCCGACGTGGTGCCCGAGTAGCACAAGAAGCTATAGTCGTGAAGCCGCTTCATGAACTCGTCCACTCCCTTGGTATCATTTTGGAGAATGATGTCGCTCTTCTGCTGCGCCCGCAAAGCGAACGGCTGACCTTCTTCCTTCAAGTCTTGCATTCCGACACTCCCGGTGTCCGAGCGTTGCCTCCTGAGCAAATGTCCGTTGCACTTTGTTTGCGCTGGGTCTTGCAGACAATTCGCGAACGTGCTCAAGAGTCGGATAGTATAGATCGTCACAAGGAGCGATGGACCAGTCATGAAGTGCAATGTTTTTTGGCGTCGTTTGGTTGGACAGCAGAAGACCATCCTGGAATGGATGTGGAGCTTCCCGCCATCGTAGATCGCAACGTCCAGCTGGTGGCTCAGACCCTTTCGACGATGGAAAGTATCGAACACCTCTCACAAATTCTTTTCTTATCAGACCTCCCTTCCTCGGCACATATTTTTTCTGGAAAAACATTCCACGCTTATCTTACGGGACTGCTCAGACTAGATAGTGATACAATTCCCACAACCCTGCTTGAGGCTTGTTTACATGGATTAGAGGATGCTTTGATCGAGGAGAAAAAACGGAAAGCAAAGAAATCGAAGAAGGAAACAGTTAGCGGGGTTAGAGTGTCGTCCCGATATAAGCCTGGGGCTGCGCTTTTTCACTTGCTACCAGATGCCGAGGCCTAAGGCATGACGGACTAGTCTAAGTATGTGACATTAGGTACTTGCTGTGCATACCAGCTTGGGCCGTCCACTGCTATTCTTACCGGGGGAGGCGCGAAATCTTAACGTTACTATCGAAAACTAGATGCTAAAGTATACCTACGCGCCACATTTTGTGGCTATTTAACTAACAAACTCTTTACCTATGGTAATGTGCTCAATGTTCCCCAGGAGGAATATCATTAAATTTTTTCTATGTATGCTGGGGGAGAAATATTCTATCATACCGCGGACTCGGAGCTCCTGTGCCCAATAGCATGGCATCTCCCTGGTGTCTTCAAGTTGTAACTTGATAAATTTAATATATATGGTAACGTTCAATGTCACGTATACCGGGACATATAAGTGACATGAGCAGTCATTGCTTGGAAGCAGTGATCAGAAAGTTTACACACTGGCCCCACCTCTTACGCTCAACAAGAGTCAGCCTCTGGTTCGGTCCATTGGTGTGTTTTCGTCAAAAGTTGCATCGCTTGGCAGGGGGAGTCAATCGGATGAGACATAACGAATGCGCCAAACGACCTTCGCCCATAACATCGGTCGGGAAAGGTGTTAGCCTATCAGGACATTAGTGGGCAGAACAAATTGCGACAATAATACATACTTGTAACTGAATCGAGAGAAAAGCCCAATTGCTAGTATAAGCTCTCAGAGCGAAGGACGAGCCTCCAGCAGATTTATCGTTTCAGCAACAGCTGTCTGCTGGGTATACGTGGACAGTGGACTCGTGGAACACGGCTAGTCACATCCGTCAAGCTTAAGAAAATGAAGTATATGTGAATCAAATGTGAATGACGTGAAATGTTGGGGGTTGGACGTCTTACGTATACCTCAGAAAGGTCAGTTCTGTGAGAACATAATCACAGCCAGATTACAAGGACCCTATTGTTTTGTCTTTGATTCCTGAAGGGCTTTTTGATGAAAACTGTACCAGTACGGTTGGATGTCGAATATCGTATCAAAATTCAAGACCATGTGTGTTTTTGAATATTAATCCGGATATACTATATACAGTCGTTTGCATGTACTGCCGATCAAATTTCACGAAAACCTGTTTGAATTTGCTCATATTTGGTTGTGACGCTGTGTGCAATCGGAGAACTTCTCGTACAGTGCGCTCGAAGCAGCCTGCAAGTTCTGTAATTTTGACAGTGGATTCCCTGATTAGTGTGCCATATAACCATCCGTTCCCACATCTCCGTAGAGATGTGAGGAGCCATTGCAAGGTGACTAGAAATCACGCCACCAAATATAAGCAAACCTGATCGGCAGTTTGACATGCAAACGACTCCTGTAGCTGTAGGTGTTCAACATATTAGTATGTGATGACCTCCATCGGGCGTTCGATCTAGTAGAAACTTCGGAACCTCAGCCTTAGCAGTGTTTAAAATCGGGCCCAAGCCCAGGTAAGACACAGGATTTGCGCATTTTACAAGGTTGGCAATGACTCTCTCAGTGATCGATCGAAAACACCGCCCACGACGAAGAGACAGAATCCCGACAAGCTGTTGAACTGCTATATCATGATATATGAGATCCGATTTCAGGCCCACGCATTGGAGCAGGCAGTGAAGCACTGGCAAAATTTGACTTAAACGAGTCACTGTCGGGCATGTTCGACGTGTGGTGTGCTGTGCGTCTGTCAGGCGGTGCGCTGGCAACAGGTCACAGAGCGCTAGGCGCTTTAACAATCCGTATATATATTGAACAACTCACGGACTCGGACAATGTAACTTTACAGAAACTTCCGTCCAAAACTTCGTGCAGTCACGGTCATGGCCACATTCCGTTCTACGCCAACAATCCCCCCCGAAGTTATTACCTACCGGCTAGCAGATAAGCTAGTCTACGTCAGACCTGCTGATAATTACGAGGCATGTCGGAACCCGTAGCCAGAATATTTCTTAGTGTTGACGCATCGATATCTCCAGCAAGCGCTCGATTTCGCACAAAAGGAATTCGCAGAAGAGTTATCTGAAGTCTCTCGCGACCGTATCTCGTTCAATATTAGCGCCCCTGTGAATGGCGAGCGCAGGTCTGTACGCATATCAGAGAGCGCTTGGCCAGCAGCCGTGGCGAGGCTGTTAAGAGGGGAGGTTATTGACATCCACGTGCGACCACTTCCTTTGAAGGATCAGCCTCCACAATATCTAGAGGTGCCAGATCCAGTGTCCCGGCTGTCACGTTCCTCACCACCATCTCGTACACATTCGCGGGAGGGATCACCCTCGTGTGGAAGTGAGAAAGGCAGTTCACCACGATCATGGTTTGGGAAATTCTAGAGCATCCACTAGATTCTGATATCCATTGGTTTTATTGGTTTGACAATATACCCCGCTGTAGCAATAAGCGTCCCCCATAGCCTAGTTAGCCTCTTTACCACTTCTTGTATTACTAGATAACAAACAGCATTCACCTGGCGTAGTACGGTCTCCGCTAATCCCATGTCGCATATTCTCACCGATTGCTCGATCATCAGGTACGAGATGAGCACAGGGGGTGGAAGGCGACACTGTACATTAGGTCCGGCTATGTCTTAACAATGCTTTGCTTCTGAATGTAGCATTGTATTGCAGTAGGTTGTTGATATCTCGGACCCAATCATCTTCCTTGCCTGGTCCCGCCCCTTCGCTATTTTGTATATTTTCTGCTTCAGAGTCGGCGATCGATGACCGATTGATACACGGGACAGGAAAAGGAGATGCCTGAACGTTTACGGATTCACCTGGATTGAGTATATGTGATGTTTTTCCATCCATGGATACACCTGCAGGTGCACGGCTACGATCACCTATCTTGGAGGTGTGTCAGTGAAGGAAGTCCCCCGTAGAGCACCGCTTACTCGTAGGGTTATAACTGACGACGACGGGAAAACCAGAGGGCGAAATGATAAACTTCTTGGACATATCGGAGTCAGGACCAATGCGCTTAAAGATGGGTGCACGATGGGACCGCCAGCTGAAAGAGAATATGCGGTTGAGCCAGTTGGTGTTGATACAATCAGACCATCAGACTAAAGGAAGTTGTCATGACTCAGATCTCATAACGATGAGTAAGTGCACTACGTACTACGGCCTCAGTTAGATGCTGTCCATCAACAAATATATCGATGGTGTTGAGGTGTGGACTTGACCCGCGATGTAGAGCAATTTCATTCATGACCTGCCAATCTGAGTATTTCTAAGAAAGGATACGGTACAAAAAACTTCAGACGAACCGTCCCCATCGTGACCTTTCTTAGCAAGGTCTTCATTGTAGAAGGTACAAGCTAATCGCATCCGGTTGAGGACAGTCGCTTTCCCCGTAAATACGCTCTCCAATGCCTTCGCAAAGTCGTCAATATCTGCGTGGTAGTATTAATCGCAGGTACTGACATCGAACAACACGATATAGGAGCTCACGGAAAGGGAGAAGAAAGCCTAGTGTACCCATAGAGAAACTCAATACAGGGGGCACAGCACCAGTGCTGAATAGGGAAGATGCATGCAAAATTGTGCCATCACCACCTAAAGTGACCACTAAATCGATCTTTTCTGCCTTTCCGCCTGCCAATCGCACAAAACGGAGTTGGTACGATTTAGCACCGTTTGAAGTAAACTGACCTGGTCGCCAGACTTCTGCTCCATGAGGTATATCTGATCTGTCTTCATGGAAGACCCGGACGTCAGGGTAAGTCGTGTGAACGTGTCTAGGTAAGATGATTATCGGAGAACATGTAAGGCAAGCATGTGACATACTTACTCGAGAAATGCATCTATCGCGAGTATGACAGGCTGAGTTCGCAACTTGTTCACAATTAGAATGGATTTCAGAGGTTGATCAACTTGTAGCCCACTGTGTTTGCATTAATAAGGTAGCCTAAAGGACATGGCTGACGAACATTAGTGATGCTGAGCGCGTACTTGAACTTATCGTCCTATGCCGCAAGGGCAACAATAAGCGCCTCAGTGTACAGAGATTGGATGAGATGATGGCTGTGCGAGACGACAAGCATTGCACATTTTGGAGTTTTCGGCGAAGGAATGAGGACCACATCATTGGACAATCTGGGTCATTGAGGTGCCAATTCAAGTTGAAGATGAGTGATCCTAACCCTAAATTAAGGTGTCACCAGGCGCGTCACCCATCACGCCTTTCACGTGATACGTGATATGTTGAACAAATCGTGGCTCAGTCGCGACTCCTCGCGAGTCGTTTGTCGCCATTCCTTGCATTGAGCACGCTCATATACTCACTTTTGCGCAGCAAATTCTTCCTTTAACCTATGTGCTTCTAGACGGTGACCAATGTCTGACGACCTCTTCAAGTTCAACGCGAAACGAACGAGATCCCAACTCACGCTACCGGATGACATCCTTGACCTACCTGCACGGTCTCCAATGAAGGATGCGCGAATTGCACTTCGAAATTATAGCACGAAAGCTGCAGGGTCGCACCCGGAAGATTTTGGCGAATCTGATGATGAACTTCTTTTATCGCCAAGCAAGATCAGTCAACCACGCCAGGACAATCAGCAGCGCACCAGTTTTGTACCTAAACGTTCCGCCTCTCCACCAGTAGGAGACGAATATTTATCTTGTTCTGGTTCTCCTTCCGACGGCCGTGCTCTGAAACGTATCAAGCGTGACGTTGATGTCAACCAGGACGAGCAACGCTGCATCGAGAGCATCACCGCTGAATCTCGGCCCCCTTCGGCACGTTCCCGTAGCGCTTCTCAACCAAACATGGGAAAGTCTTTATATTCACAATCTAGATTAGCTCGACGACTAGCGTTGTCATTAAGAACAAGCCCTGTCTCCGGCAAAGACAGAGCTCGCTCGATGCCCACTTTCCCCTCATCCTTCTCTGCGCCGCATATTGATCTCAGGAACCCACCACCTTCTCCACGGCGAGCTCGTTCGAGTTCTCCGTCCAAGGAAACTAAATTGAGGATCACATCTGGGCCACCTCAAGTTACTAAGTTGGAAATCATTATAGATGATGATGGTTCGAAACCGCATACGGGTGGTTTTATCCTAGCCCCATTGCCAGGTACACCCCAACCCTTGCCGATTTCTATAAATGACCACACCAGAAGAAATGCCAACCAGGAATCACCGACGAACAGACGAGAAGCTATTACGTGTGACGACAGTGCCCGGCCTTCGATTCCGACTGTCCATGAACTGCCTTCCACACCAGCAGCAACTCTACCACTCTATTTGACGATCCCGTTATCTCCGTTGACACCACTCCCGCCGACCCCGCTACCTACCAACAGCATAACTATCCCAAAAGGTCGTTACACAGCAGCAGGGTGGGAAATTGATGGAGACGAGGACAAGGTACGTTGCTATCTAACTTCTCTGACTATAACTTCATATCAAGGTCTTACTTTTTCACAATGTAACATCAGGATGACGGGATGATCATATCTTCACAAGAAACCAAGCTATTGCCAGTTGATGCGACAAGGAAGAGTCGTCTTCCTCGCCCTTCCAGTATAATGAGTCTCACTGTTACGGGCACACACCATCCTTCGCCTGCATCGACACTCGATCGGAAGAGTGCTACTCTGATGGGTCCCCCTTCGGCACTTCCTGCGGGGAAGGAACCCCTAGCTCTTGAGATCACCAAGCAGTTGCCTGTGACGAATGCATTTACAATTCTCATGGACCGAGCACGAAAAGGTAAAGGAACAGATCAACCGAAAGGTAAAGCGAAAGAAACGGCCAGTCCAATCAAATGCGGGAACTCGTCATCGACCCTTGCAACGATTGGGCCGAAACGGAAAAGTGGAAAAGAAATCAGACGAGAAATGGCACCGCCTACAATTTCAATCAAGACAAGGATGCGACCCAAGGAAAAAATCACGCCAAAGCCCAAACCTATCTCCACCTCGGTTGACGTTGCTAATGACAACAAATTTTATTCACCACCGCCAAGAGCCTTTTCCCCCGTGAATGCCTCCAAATCCAATCATCGTCCGATCATAACCCCAGCGAACCTGCCGGAGGCTGTTTTTGCAACTGATAATAATGTTACCGTGAGCTCGCCGGGAACGGACTCTCCCGAGGACACATTCCAACTCATTAACCCTCCTCAGGTAGCTGTGTCCATGGAGGTTACGCATGCAACCAGTGTGGCAAATATTCCTCAACTCCTGTCAGACGTTGCACACGTCCCGAATCTCCTAGAAGCACTAGCACCAACCGCCAACGACCATTCAACTACTTCTGAATTTCAGGCCTCTCTCCCCTTCCCCTTTCAGTGCAACGATGCTGCCCCTGCCAGTGTTGATTTCCATGATAATTGTTTGGCGGATCCCAAAGTTAACCTTCCGCCTGCCCCAACAACTCCTGTGAGTAAACTACCTATAGTCAAGAAAATACGCTTGGCCACAGCCACAGATCGTGTCACAAGGCGTACGTCCCAAAGACAGAGAGAAAAACAAACTGGAACGTCCAGCCAGGGTATGTTCTTAGTGTGTTGTGGTAGACTTTTCTAATTTGTCATAGCCCTGCACAATGCGTCATCTATTCACCGGGGAACTATACCAAAAAAACCTGTGTCCCCTGTGGTCTCTGACCTTAGCACAGAAACCGTGTCTGTATCTACCCAAGAATATCCGCAAGACGCCATGTCATGTCCGTTGGATGTGGCAACTGATCCTGCTTCTGACGAGCCTGTTGTTCCTGGATCGCCTATGAAACTCAGTTCCCCAATTCGCAGAGTGTTGACGATGCAAGAAAGTACAATTGCCAAACTGACGCGATCGAACGCCGTGAAGGTTGTAAAACCACCTTCGGATACCAAGTTTGCCTCGGAATCAGCATCGCCTGCACCGACTAGGCTTGTAAGATCTACATCCATGATCTCTACGCGACCAATGGGTATGTTTTTGCTTCCTTTTGGGGGTAGTATAATTCATGTAAGCCATCAACCAGGTGGTATAGCCCGTACATTTACAGGATTAGGGAGTAACCAGTGTTCATCATCATCATCATCATCATTGTCGACTTTAGCAAATGCACTCGAGAGACTCAGGATGCCCCCCCCTGAAAGACCCAATACCAGTATGGGCTTCAACAGAGAGTTGAATACTAATTGCAATTTCGAACCCACGAAGTACAGTGCAGACGATTCCTCTGTTAGAGGATGCGTTGTGGAGAGCACAATGCTAAAGAGAACTGCAAGTGCGGAGCCTATAGAATCGGACACAGGAGGTTCTGGAGAAGTCCATTCCCTCAGCCGGGAACGTGTCGGCACCGCAAAACTTTATTCTAGGTCTGGGTTGATTATGAGGGGTGGTAAAGCAACCAGTTCGCATCAGCCCAGACCGCGTATCTGTGGTGTGGGCACTTTTGGTAGTGGAAGGGTGCCAAAAGCCAGTCGCAAGACTAGCTTACCCAGTGTAATGGCCAGTCCCGTCAAAGGTAAAGGAACTGTGGATGATATGGAAGAGTCTGAGATGGACTTCAGTGGTTTTGATGCTGCTCATCCCAACCAAACCGATGTGTTGTCCGTCTCAAGCCTTGCAGTGGGTGGGGAGGCAGAACCGCTAGCCAGGAAGAGCCCATCAAGAAGGGTTTCTTTAGCTTCACAAGCCCTTTCTCAGTCACTGAGCTCCTTGCCACCAAAGCAGACGCTGGTGATGGGTCCACCCACGACACCACCCAATCGGCGACCTGGGTTGAGGAGCTCGAGCAGTAGCTATCCATCAACATCTTCGGCCTCTCGCTCGGCAATCTCGGATACAGTGGCTTTCATGAGAGAGCCCACTGCTCTTGGGAAGGCCAGAGGGGGTGCTGGATCTCATGTCTCCTCAGGGAAGTCTGGGGAACACACATCCACTTCGAGCATAATTCCAGAGTCGCTGAAAATCCTTCAAGATAGTGTGATCTTTGTGGATGTACGTACGGACGACGGGGATGAAGCTGGCTCTCTGTTCGTGGAAATGCTAGAAGGCGTCGGCGCCAAGGTACCTTTCTTGTTAAAACACGTTTTCTGCCAGTTATAACTTTAGATCGGCTTATCAGATCTTAACCCGTGTTGGTCAAACATGCACTCACATTGTTTATAAAAACGGATTAATGAGTACATTGACTCGTTATCGGTGCGTCCGGCGATCGAATTTACGACTGGCCTAACTTTAAATAAACAGATTACTCCGAGACCCAAAGCCCTTCGTTGTTGGTATTGCTTGGGTAGTGGAATGTGTCGAACAGAGACAACGAATTGATGAATCCAAGTTTATTGTCAAACTTGACGGGGCCAACGTCGCTGGCACAAACAAGGTTTAATTATAGATTTAAATTGTCCCGCCTTACTGACGAACCGACTTTATTTAGCGGCGACGATCTATGTTACCCAAATTGATAAGGCGAGAGGCTGGAGGAGTGAATTCTTCAGATGTGAGCATAGAATTCGATCAATCTATGGATGCATCTTCATGTAGGTTCCAACGGCTCCCTCTTAGAAACTAACCTAATGCCCTCGACCGTAGCGATCACCATGGATGAAAACCTTACTCCCTTGGAATTAGCACGTCGACGAAGGACTGCTGTGCGGACTGCTTAGTTGCCTTCTGGAGTGGTTTGATACTTATCATTGAGTTTGTTTGTTTTCTTAGCACCCTAAATTTTCCTTTCTCGCAGGTCAGCTTACATTATTATTACAAGCTCTACTTCCTATTCCTAGCTAGTAATGAATGATGCGGGTGATTATCACCATCAGCAGATGTACATGTATTATGAAAATATCCTATCACGACTAACCAATATATCCCAATGATGAATTCGGAGTTGGCTTATTCGTTTTGAACCCTGAAGGTAGGACCTTGCAATGGTGCATCCATTATGCCGTCAATGATGGAGGGGAAGGGTGTGAAGTTATGCCCTCGGCATCATTCAGCTGCCACGACGGCACCCACCAGGTAGCAAAAAGCGGAATCTTTCTGCGTTGTCAACTAGAAACCGCGGCAATCCAACGGCAGAAGTTATACTGGATTTGAAACACGTCAGCGCTGGGATTTTTCGTTGGGAATAGAAGGACCTACGGTTCAAGGCTCATCTGTGATAAGAGATCAAGATACTAAAGAACAGTTGGTCTGTGTAATGAATTAATTAGGGTGACGAGAATGCACTCACGTTGTAAGCCTCTGGTAACATGCCAAAAATATCTTTGCCCCGACAAATGATATCCTGAATTCTGGCGGGATTGAGGAGCTCCATCCGTCCACCAATACGGTCAGAGTGAGAAAATCCCTGCATCTTGACAATGTACTCCGGAATGGTTCGAAAGCAGTAACTGCAGTGCCAACCTGAGTCGGCTAATAGATGATTGCCACTCTTCGAATGCCGGTAATACGTATTGGGATGCCAGAGATGTACACTGGCACGCCAACTGGATAGGTCCAAGTACCACTCAAAGCTGGATTGATATTAATAATATTAATACAAATTACACATTTGTATAATCTATGTACAGAAACGTACCTGTACAAGAAGTTCCGCATTTGGAGGTGTATTGACTGACCGAAGTCGCAAGCCTTGAGAAGCGCCACGGTGTGGCTGGACGGAATTTCGTCAATGTCAGACATCACGACAAGGTTTTCCGTATGAGGATCCATGTCCCGAAAATGGGAACGAAGTAACGCGGTCATAGAATCGCGCGTGTGTCCTTCTGCGTCCCATGCAGACTGTCCACCTCTTAATGGAAAACCCGGCAAACTGACACATGTTAAAACTCCCAAGATGAGCGTCGAAGCTACTACTCACAATTTATAGACAATCTTCTTCTCGAACTTGGAAAAGCGAGACCGATTTTGAGCGAAGTAGGTCTCCTTGGGCAATCCCGTGAACGTCGCATTTGATTCTACGATGAAGAATTTGTCGACGACCGAGTCCAGCTCGTTCATCCGAATCTCCAACAAATCAAGCTCGCTGCTCATGAGAACAGCGTCCATCACTGTGATGCTTTCTTGGCCTTCCCTCCCTTTCCATCCATGTAGTTGACACGCATGCGAATCCATTTTCATGCCTTCCGCATAGTAGTGGGGAATGACTTCCTTTGGTCCGTCTGCTGCGTCCCAGAGAGGCCTCGTCGCATAGGACAAGGCATTTTTGATTTGATAATGGTTCTCAAGAAGGTAATAGAAAATGACGATTGAAAACACCACTGTCGGAATGAGAATAATTCGGAACCTGAAGCGTCGGAAGAGGGTAGTCATCAAATGGGAAGATGTATATGACGAGCCAGAGGAGAGCACTGATATTCCTACTAGTTATCGCACAGCAACAAGTAGCAGAGCAAAAGCTAGAGAAGGATCTAGCAACAACTTCCTATATATACAACGTAGGTTGTAGGGGCCCACGTTACTCAGCAAAGTGATCGAGCACAGCATATGGTAAAACTTGAGAATGAAACGTGATGTAAGGCAAAAGCGCTGAAGCATTCTAAAAGATATTCCAGTCAACGGTCCATTCTAGTGTTGGTGACTCTGAATTAAGTCGGGATAATAATATGGAGCCGAGGACGTTCCGAGGATGGTGCATTGATGTAATGTGACATACCATCTAACACAGGGTTAGTATCCACCGTTGAGTGAAGCAGTTAGGAATTAACTTGAATAGTCCTTGCTTTTACCAATGGTAAGTGGTGTCAGCGGTCTGGGCCCATCAACTGGGGATAACGACATGTTGTCCATCGGCCCCTTCGGATTAGGAGCAGGAACCATAAGAAATGGAACCTGACAATCACATAGTTAACAACTCGCCACAGTCTGACACAACAAACGGTGGATGCATACTCCAATTGGAACATTGAACGCGTTGATTTCATATTCATCTGGAATCTTCAAGTTTCCGAGAGGTTTTCCCAACTGCTCCGACCTAGGAAATAATCTTATACCGTGTCCCGGCTGTGGATAGAATTTCGAACAACTGTCAGGGTCGGGATATAGATCAGAGTCTTCGTCATCAATCCTGTAGTCCCTAAACAGTGGCTTTGCTGCAGCTGATCCAAGGGAAAACAAAGATAGGAAGTCATTTGGAACGAGTGGAGAGCGTGTCGGTGGGGTGAAGTAGAATGCCCTCGCGCGTGGTATGAAGGTGGCGGACATCACAGCGGGAGTAGGCTCGGGGACTGTGAGGAAGGCAGACACCGGAGTTTCATTTGCCGACCCAACGGATGGTCCAGCGCTGTTCACGACGTATGCTGGAGATTGGGCAGGAGTTGGAAGGGGTCGCAAAAGAGGTCGCAAAGGTCTTGCTGCGGAAGCTAATTTTCCATCTGCAGCTTGGTCAGATGCACCTTGAAATGATGTTCTGTTGCATCGAGCCTGTTAAATGAGATACATAATGACCAATCGAGGACGTACGGATCGAGCACATTTATCTGAACTTCGACTCTTTGCCTCTTCTGATGCTCTGGCTGCTGCCGTAAATGTTCCGGGATTTGTGCGATGAGCTAGATAGATTAGTAAACCACCATTATTTGAATTTATTTTTTGAAGTATGTACCTCACGGTGTACTCTTTCCTTTATATCTTTTGATACAGTGTCCCTGATCGTGTCGTATATTCTCCGCTTAAGTTGTTTGATCAAGTCCTCTTGAATAGCAGACTCCAGAAGATGTCGCACTTCTTGCATCGATGCCTCCTGACCGTGGATCTGTTTCTCCAGTTTTGTCCGGATGTCTTTCATCTGAAAGGATGTATAGTTAAGGGGTGTATTTGTGCGAGGGAGCATATGAAATTTTAATGAACCTGCTCGGCAGCTTTCGTTGCTGGACCCAAGGAAACGAGTTTCTCGGTTTGATTTCCAATCCCTGCGAACATGACGCTTAGAGTCGTCAATGTATGTTTCAGGGTGGCAAATAACTCTGCGAGAGCGATAATATTAGGAGAAGCTGCGGTGGGGTATGCGAACCCAGCCATAGTTTGATTATACGGCATGCAGGCGTGTTGAGACATGTCATTTCGAAGGGATTTCTGGTGTTGACCGAAAGATGGACCATGAATGTCGATAGATGGAGGAGGGATGATGATAGGCTCTATAGGACTTGCTATAGAAAGGGAATCAGTAGAATGCGGCGGCGTCGCCAGCTTTGAACCCATTGAGATTTAAAACTTGATTGAAGAACTAGAGAACAAAAGCATTGTGCTTTGTTGGAGTGCACGGAGTGCATGGAGCACATGCGGTTATAGCATGGTATCTTTAGATGAGATTGTGATAGGACTATGCAAGTAGGAGTCCATCTGATCAGTCGGGACGGTGATTTGTTTACAAAGGGAGATATACAGTTCGGTGTAAGTACGACGATTCACACAAGATAAGAGATACTGGAAAGAACTTGAACAAGCAAATAACGAGAAGATAGCTATCGAAGTTGATTTTTGGTAATAGCGTGCGGTGATATTGCATGAGAACCTGGTCGAGAGTCTGCAGTACTTTGAACTTTTTTCGTTTGATCATCTTGTCGTTGCCAGAGCAATTCTGCCCAAAGCGGATGTGGAGGAATGTGACCAACAAGAGCGCGAAGCACATCAAGCCTGGATGTAGGTGGTTAGGTTAGTTCACTCGGAGGCTCACGTAGGGATGATGGGCATACCATCGAGCCTTTTCTTCATCCGTGTCAGCGAAAAATACGATCTCTTGTCCTTGTGGAAATAACAAGCGGAAAGACCTCCCCATCCCGTAAAGTCCGTCATATTCGTCAACAAATCGATTACTGCGTACAGTCGATGAGCTGACAACATTATTCCGGGCTTCTTGATCGTCTTCAATCCCGATGGCCTTCTTCAGATCGATCGTCGCTGTGGCCTTTTTTGTCACATCATTGAAGGCCACCAAATTGGCACCAATAACTCGTAATTGTCGGCGCCGCCACGTCTGATGTCGCACCGTCAGCAAGATGAAAAGATGGACACAAACACCTACACTGCAATCACCACCGAACTGCGTTAAAGTGCCTTCGAAATATGTCATCTTGTGCCAATTTATATGCCTCAGCCCACGATGACACTCTTCCAAACTCTGGGGAAGTTGAGTGGGGGAAATTCCGGGGAGAGGGGGTAGGCGGAACATTTGCAATACGATTTCGCCAACTTGCATTGTCGACAACTTGCCCCCAATTTCTATCCGCTGACCGATGAGGGGATAACTTGTCTCGAACAATCTGACATCGCAGCGGGGAGCAACATCTTTGAAGGAAATGAAGGCTCGTGCGAGGGTACCATCAGGCTTCAGATACCTGGCGAGGTTTTCCGGGAGTTGATGTGTAGGTGGTGGGGGTTGTGCAACAATTTTGTCTTTGTATGACTTCTTGGGCGAAGAGGAGAAGAAACTTCTCATGCCTCCTTTAGAGGACGTTTGCGCAACAGGCGGCGGGGCAGGAGGTGGGGTGGGCGTAAGGGCTTTGAATTGGGCGATGATGTGTGGGTCTCGGCGAATTTTGAGGGTTAGGGTAAACTCAAGTTTGCTATGCTCGATTCTATGGACGCGATATTCACAAACAGTTGCAGGAAGAATGAAAATACTCACAGCTCAAACTCTTGCTCAATACGGGCATCTTTGCCCAACTGGCATTCAGGAGTACTCACGAAGTGAATACCGTTATTCAATGTGCAAGTAAGGGCTGTAGGTTGCGAAGGCAGTGGGAGATGTATTCCCTTGATGCCCGACACTGGAAATCCAAGGTAAGCGAAGTGTATTGTTTGAAAGTACAGTAGCATACCTTTAACAAAAACCTTGCCATATGCTTTACCGGGTTTTTCCTGGGCTCGGTATTCCTTGATTTGTTTTGAGTACTCATTCTAAGGGAAAGGTATCCATTGTTGGCAAGACGTCAATAAAACAACATTATCAAACGCAAAACGAACCATATCCGACGGTCTTCGAACTGGTCTCCATGCCTTTCCCGCGTTCACGTCTCCTGGTCCCGCCATATGTGAAATACAATCCGGATCAGATGACGACGCATATATGGTACCCTCACGCTCACGAACAAGGTATTTCTGTGTCAACAAACTAAGTTAGCTTTCAATCGCTACAGCTTCAGAAAAGCGTACACTCTTGTGCGTTTCGTTCTCCCATTTCTTCAGTTCCTTTTCGATCGTGTCGCCAAGAGGGTCATTGTTCGAACCCACTCGTTCAACAGGAAGATCTAACAGAACATCTCCTCTTTCCTTAGCACCGCCTCGCAAAGCTTCTGCATCACCTGTGCTCATACTTCGTCTCCTACTCGGCCTTCCGACACCTAGAAATTCTTGTCCTCTTTTACCTAGGCCGCCCGCGTTCGAAGGCGCATAGTAGTCCATATCTTCACTTTCCTCCATCCGCCTGGCCTCACGTCTCTTCTCGATAATCATTTGTTCGCGGCTTCTGATATTATCCTTGGGTGGAACAGGAGGAGGAACAGTCATGGTGGACGACCCACTTGGATTTCTGCTCGCAAAACTATCGTGTAGCAGCGCCGAATCCGAAACAGTGTGATTGATGGGTTTAGGGTGGGTTTGTGAAGGGTAACTTTGCTGTTGCAGGTATGAATTCTCTTCTTCGGTCAACTGAGAATCTCCCACCCGTCTACCCGCCACATCTTCCATTAGCCTATCCAAAGCGCTCCTCATATCCATATCCACATCGATCTCCTCATCCCCCATCTTCATACTGCCACCACTCCTGACGCTTCCGGTCTCTGTTGCACTCGCGTAAGTTGAGGTCCCCACCGTTCCCTCCGTTGGATGCTGTCTTGTGTCATGGCTGGCATTTCCAATGTCAAACCCACCCAGTCCAAACTTGCTTCCTAGATCAAATTGTAACCTATGACCAACGCTAAGTAGACCAAGTTCTCTGCCTTCCTCTACATTTGCCGGCATCAACGTTCTTTTTTCTGCCGTTTCGATGGTCGCCATTTCGGCACTAATGTCAGTCATTGTTGTCAGGACGGATAAGCGATCTCTGTCTTTGTCCTCTGGCTCATCTTCCTTTATTGCATCCTCGGAACGGTCCACGTGAGTTGGAGAGAGTGTCGGATCAGGCATACTCGAAGAGGTCGGGCTCCCTAAACTCTTCCTTGTCATTAGCCTGTGCTTTACCTCTCCTCTGCTTATCCTGAGCCGCCCAGTTTCTTCCTTTGTCGATTCCAGATCATTACGGGTGCCAAGTATCGATGGGGGGGAGCCTACTTCCGAAGATTCCCCTGGATGCGGGTCTGTTTCTAGGACATCAGATCGCACAGCTGGATCTTGTGTCGCATCTACTTCTGCCTTATTGCGAGAGGACGGTGAAGGGTCACCGAGGGTGTAAGACATGTCTTCCACATTCTATAAAGGGAAATTATAACGGACTTGTTTCATGAATGAGGACTAATTTTGACCTTCATTTCATTCTCCATGTCAAAGCTGGACGAGCTCAAATCAACCTCGACGGACTGATTGGAGAGATCTCTGGGATCGTTCGCAGATTCACCAACGGGAGATCGACTAGAAAGGTTAAAGGCATCATCTGATTTGCAGCTTTCTGCAACCAAGGGATCTATGCAATATATCCTTGGCCAGGGCGTAATAACAAAAACAAAATGAACGAACCTTGTAGCTTACTCTGATGCTCGTAGTTTAATACTAATCCCTCTGCTCTATCCGCGTCTGTCGCTGGGCTGGCGTTGCGAGATGGCATCTCTGGAAGCACCTTAATGTTAAAATCAGTATTCTCCCGTCTCGTTCTTTGAGCTCGATCTAAGGGAATAGAGCTTCTGTGGGGGGGTGTGGCCGAATTTTCATCGACGACGTCAGAATGAGGCGGTGACCGAAGTTTAGGCAAATTAGCAGCAGCTGGGCTCGCATCCTCTATGATCGAGGAAAGCTCTGTAGGAGGTACTCGTTTACGTCGCGGGGGTGTGAGAGATGGACCTTGCTGCACGACAATTATAGGCTCGCAGACCTGTTGTGAGTCAGGGAGATGGTGTTGGTGGGGAGATGAATGCTCCGGCGGCGTCCAGCGATAAGGAGAGGCACGAGCCGGAGGTGAGGGCAAGTGTGGTCGGTGATGTTGTCGGAAAAATCGGTCCGAATGGAGAGGCCCTCCAAATACATCATCCGCTTCCAGATTAGTGGGGTTGTCTATAATGACCTGACGGAGGAGACCATCGACGTCGTCGTCGTCGTCAATAAGATGGCTTTGTTTCATGCTAAGGGTCGGGTCGGTTGTCCCAACATTTGCAGCATTTGAAGAGAACAGCATCTCGTCCACCAGCCCAGATATGCTAGTGTCAGGATCCAATGCCATGCCTAATGATGTTGGACTACTACTGGCATGGACACTTGCATCGGACAGGTCAATGTTCTCATGGGAAGTATTCTCATCTCGCTCATGCATAGGATCTTCCATGTGATCCTGGACACCACCAGTGAAGAAGGGATCCTCTTCCGACGGGCGATGGTGTTCTGGGTCATGTCCATGACCATCATCACCGTATTCATCATCATCGGATGCCTCCTCGTCGGTTTCCTCGCGGTCAAATTCAACAACATCACATCGTTCGTCAAATGTAACCGTCTTCCTCCGTCCTCTCCTGCCACTTCCACCACTCAACCGAGGCCCGTGCATTCGCCTGGATACAAGGGAAGAACGAACGGGAGACGGGGCCATAGTGGGGACAGGTGGTGGGGAATCAGCCGGAGTGGCAGGGGTCGTTGCTGGAAGGGATGGCGGAATGGTCAACCTGGAGTTTATACGGAGTTGAGTTTGGGGCAGAGCTGGAGCTGGATCCTCTGTGCTTGGAACGTGTTGCTTGAAAGGACTTCTGGTGACAGGCTCTTTCTGAAGAAGACCCTGAAAGGTCTTTGACTGTCTGCGCTCCCGCTTAAGCGAGAACGGGCGGTCGTTTTCGTTCTCAGCCTGCTCATGCATGGAAGAAGGGCGAAGTCTCTTCTCCCCTGAAACGCGTCTTGGTGAAGGAAATGCAACTGAAGTAGGACGAGAAGGGGTCGATGAAGGGGTTGGAATCTGGGATTTGAACGGAGATTTAGAAACGAGATTATTGTTTCTGACGTGTTTGTAACTTGAGGACGAACGACGGGCGACCTGAGGAGAATCGCGTTTTGCAATTCTCAAGGGAGACGTAATTGAGCCAGAGCTTCCAGAACTCACGCTGCCAAGCTTTGACGGAGGAGAATTCCAACCCATGCCTGATTCCCGGAGGATAGATGACTTGATAGGGTCAGGTGAATTAGACAAGAGCCGGTCTCGCAACGGAGATAATTTATGGCTAGCCATGGACGCGCTACACAATGAGCGCGATGTTTGGCACGATGAGCACAATGTGTTGAACGATGAAGAAGTTGTGCGAACCAACCAACAGTCATCGTGGGAATATCCTTTCAGCGCGTTAGGCACGTGATGGCGCTCATGATGTAATTCTCTAGTACAACCTCCGACTCGAGCCTTCGCCGCCATCTATGACCCTTGTACACCGAACAAAGTCATGGGCCAGCTCGGGTTCTGCCACCGTTGACAATGACCACGATCATTCCGACAAGACAACGTCCGAGACACTTCACCTAAAGGTTGAGGTTCAAAAACTCAAAAAGACCACACTGAAGGTTTGAATGTCCGAGTTGTTTTGCAACCTCCCGACTGGAATTCCTTTCGCAGACCAGTTATGTCACCGGAAGGGTTTTGTTTCCCCTGGGAATTCTTCGTGCGTTTGTCCCTTTCTGGAAACCTGAATATTTGTGTACGCTGCCTCTTCAGTCGGCATTACTCTGGGTTTATTATTTGTTAAACCAAGAGATATTTATGATATTCACGCTCATATGGCCGTCATTATGAACGGTTACGACATAAATCTGCCACATCTTCCTGGATTAGATTTTTCCCGCATTGAAGCAGAATGGACTCGATTTAGGGGCAATATCCCCGAACTATGGAAGTTCAACAATGATGGTCGTGAATTTCAGGTAGGAGAAACCATGAAAGCTAGAGGCCTGACGGCGGTGCACCCAGTTGTGCTTATTCCTGGCATCATTTCCACTGTGTGTTGAGTAAAATGTACCGTGTCATGGATTCAATTTACGTATATTCTTTCGCCGCAGGGCCTGGAGTCATGGTCAACCTCACCAGATTACCGACCATTTTTTCGAGAGAAACTGTGGGGAGGGTTCAACATGATATCACAAGTAACTTTCAACAAGGAAAAGTGGATTGCGGCAATGATGCTTGATCCGATCACTGGCTTGGATCCGCCTGGTGTCAAAATACGCGCAGCCGAAGGCATCAATGCAGCCAGTAGTTTTATACAAGGGTATTGGATTTGGTATGTTGTTTTCCAGGCAATGGTCCTGAACACAATTGGTTGATAACCGTCATGTCAGGTCAAAAATTGTGGAGAACTTAGCTGTCGTCAACTATGACACCAATAATTTAGATCTTGCGGCTTATGACTGGCGGTTGTCATACAATAATTTAGAAGAACGCGACGGTTATTTCTCCAAGCTTAAAGTCACCATCGAAAGTTTGAAGTAAGCTTCGATTTCTTTGTTTCTTCCTACCTCATTATCTCCCATCGCCAGACGTCGCCAGAAGAAAAAAGTTGTCCTTGCTGCACACTCCATGGGAGCAACTGTATACCTCCGTCAACCCTTGCGATTATCGTAGAACTTACGTTTCCACAGGTAGTGCTGGTGTGCATCTCCGAATCCTTGGATACGTGCGAAATAGCTGACTTGCCTCTCCTGTCCTAATTGAAGTATTTGTAAGACCGTATCAGACGACGAGATTTACCCCGGCTCATCATTCTTACACTAGTTTTAAATGGGTTGAATCTCCACATCACGGTGCGGGTGGTTTGAACTGGGTTGAGGTGGAAACGACATTCTTGGTCAGACATTCCATTGCTAAGTCTAGTCCAGGATCACATCGAGGCCTACATTTCAATTGCGGGCACACATCTGGTAATGTCACTTGTTCTTCCTCGCGTTCGCCTAGCAACTTACAGCCTGGATAATATACTTACCAGGGAGTTGTACGTTATTCTTCTCGAGGGCTATGTGATGCTCATATACGAAGGCCAAAGCATTGACCGCCTTCTTGTCTGGGGAAATGAAAGATACAGTGCAGATGAATCCTGCGGGAACATATGGTTTTGCATCTTAAATATCTCTATTTCTTCGGGCTGACTGATTAGGACCTCTACAGTCCTTGAACGATTTTTTTCACGAAAGGAACGGCAGAAGCTATTTCGGAGTTGGGCAGGAAGCGCGAGTATGTGGATGAAGGTAATCATGACGATGCTCTCTGCTATTTGTCAGGCAAAACTGATTATACATAAGGGGGGTAATGCCATTTGGGGAAATGCGACTCATGCGCCTGACGATGATGAGAATGCGGCTTCACACACTCATGGTGAACTAATAAGTTTTCGGCCCTCCCAGTTTATTTCCGTCGAGGGTACCGGTAACATCACGGGCAACATGACGGCAGAGGAAGCAGAGGCGTGGATCTTGCACCATACACCCTCGGCTTTCCAGGTTTGTCCGATCTGACTCCCATTTTCGAAGCCTGACGATCATGCAATAGAAAATGATCGCGACCAATTATTCTTTTGGCATCGAACGAAATGTCAACGAGTTGAAACGGAATGATCTAGATCCAACTAAATGGACCAATCCACTTGAAGTCAGGTGTATTCTGCTTTGCTTTCCTTCTCTTGCTTTTGTTAAAATTGGTGTCTTCTCGTAAGACTACCTCACGCGCCTTCGATGAAAATTTACTGTGTTTACGGACACGGGAAAGAAACGGAGGTCAGCAACAGACCAAAGTATGGGATTCCGAGAGACTGATATGTCGTACTCCCTCAGCGCTCCTATTGGTCAATTATCACTGGCTATCCCGCCTTTACAGGCATTGATATTTTTGGCAGGTATGCAAGAGGAGAAACCGAGCTTGACGATAGCTTTGGGGACAGTCCCAGTATAACATGCGGAGACCGCTCTATCTTGGAATGCACCAATCCAGATTTAGGTTTAAACATATCGATGCCTTGGATCGACGCAGCTTACACGGACGACGCCGTTATGCCCAAGGTATGCGGAAATAGCGTAGGTTGTATTGATTCTGAAATGCAATCCTAGGTTCGTAATGGCGTCAAGCTAGGAGAAGGAGATGGAACGGTCAGTCTGTTGAGCTTGGGTGCAATGTGTGCGGAGGGCTGGAAACGACCCAGGTGGAATCCAGCTAGCATCAAGATTACAACGATCGAGGTAAAATTCAATCACTGTTATAACGTGCCACCATGCAACCTTTGTGAACCAGCTTCCTCATCGACCTAACCCGTCGATCCCACGTGGAGGTGCAAACACGGGTGACCATGTCGATATTTTGGGCTCAACGGGTTTGAATGAGGTTATTCTCAAAGTTGCAACCGGTGTTGGGCACGAAGTGAAGGATAATTATGTCTCCAACATCAAAGAATATTCGCAAAGGATTGAGTGGGATTGATGGTGAAGTATAAGTCAAATCCAATCATCTGTATTATATATGCCAGCTACCCTCTTGGGTTCTTTTCGCTGAACATATCCTGCACATCTCGTGCTGCATCCCTCGTACGGTCTACAAAGTAAACAATGAGGTCCACAAGATCGGAAGGCTTGCAAGGCCGTTCTACAAAATTTTTAGAATGCGTAGGATGACTGTTCATCGTCTGCAAGTGAGATACAACGATATAACCAGAAGTACACTACCTACTCATGCGCCTGACATTTTGCACGCTTAGCCGTTTCTTTGGCAAAATCACAACATTTCAATCCGGTGTCAGCCAAATGAGCAAGTTCATTGTTGGTGAGATTATAGTGGAAGAGACGAGGTGAATGATTGTCGTAGGACTGGTTGAGGAATGGAAAATATTCATTGAATCGAATCAAAAAATTGGTCATAGAAGGAGGATGTGTTGTCCACAAATTGTACATGTCCTGACATAGCGATGAAGTTGGATGAGCCACAATAAAGGGAGTGCTCACGAGGTGACAACACTTGGTCAGGATCATGATGTATATGGGTCGAAGATCAGCCATCTGGGACTCTAGACGGTGGATAAACTCCATTTCTTCATTGGTCAGAAGTACGGTTGGAGGGTTTGCGCTGTAATAGTCGTTCCAGGTGAGAGCGGCTCGTGCTTGGTCGAGGGTACGCCCTCTATAGAATTCTGCAGTTGCAAGGAGGTCAAGTAATTCGGGAATTCTACGGGTAGCCAATGTAGGATAGAGAATATTCTTTATAGAATATATAATGACTGGCAAAGTGGGAACATGTTTCACGATGGGAGATGTTGGAGAAAGAACGAGCTGTTCGATGTAACCTGAGTCGAGAAGTTAGAGAGCAATGAGAAGAAGAAGACGAAGACGATATGGAGATAGCTCACTGTAGATAGCGCCATGATCTTGCTTTGAGTCTGACTTGAAATCGACGCGAGCGACTAGCTCTTCGAGATGGCGAATCGAATCCATGTTTTGACGTTCAAGGGGGGCTTCTATCCGCGGCTTGTTTTGAACCACGCGAGCCAGTGGCACGTGGATCGTTGACTTCAGTGCGATCACAGTACTAATGTTCTTGAAGAAAGTCTATTTATCGTATAAAATCGTATAATCATGTCTTACTTCCCTTCATGTCTTCTCACCTCCCCCCAAAGGTAATCATATCCCTTTCTTTTCTCTTATCTCAATTCACCCTCTTTTCTAGCATGCTCAAATCCTTATTATCGGGGGCGGTCCAGCTGGTTCATATGCTGCTTCAGCACTTGCACGAGAGGGCATACACGTCACCGTCTTTGAAGCGGATAAATTTCCTCGGTCTGTTGTCATTTCTTTATCGCTAGTACTACTCACAATACAAACAAAAGTTATCACGTCGGTGAAAGCCTCATTCCGTCCGTTCGCCATTATTTTCGATACATAGACGCAGAAAATATTCTTGCTAGTCATGGTTTCGTCTCCAAGGCTGGTACCACATTTCTTACTCTCCATCTTTTGTAACTTTCTCAACCTCCCAGCCTGGTTCTGCTATAAAATTTAACCAGTTCAAGCGTGAAGGCTGTCAGTATGACTTTTGCTGTCTTTCTCACCGTCTGACTCGGATCTTTGTCATTGTGTCCAGATACAGATTTCGTTGCATTAGGGTGTAACAACAATGCCTGGAACGTTGTACGCTCGGCAACCCTCTTAAATTCTGGACTCTGCTCATCTCCAGTGTTAGGTTCGTTCCGAGTTTGATCAGTTGCTTATGAATCATGCCCGCACATCTGGAGCATCCGTTTACGAACTCACGAAAGTAACATCAGTGTCTTTCTGTCCAACTGATACCACTAAGCCGGTCTCTGTCACCTGGCATCATACGCCGCCTCCGACGCCGATTTCACCACCAGCATCGCCCAGTACTTCGAAAATCTTCTCTAATATGGATAAATCGTCTGTAGGTCAAGACAACCCACCATCAATCACTGGCATTACGACATTTGACTACCTTATCGATGCAACGGGACGTGCTGGGATTATGTCCACGAAATACATCAAGAATAGGCACTTTAATGTGTCGTTGAAGAATGTGGCCTTCTGGGGATACTGGATTGACGTGGATACCTACGGTGTCGGAACCAACCGGCAAGGCGCCCCTTGGTTTGAGGCTCTCACTGGTGAGGCCGGCCCTTTCCTTCTCACACGGCTTTCCTGGCGTGGTCACACCAAAATTGGACAAAATTGGTTGATATATTTTTATACCCTAGACGAATCTGGATGGGCATGGTTTATTCCTCTTCACAACGGGACTACATCAGTCGGAATCGTTATGAACCAAAAAATATATAACGAAAAGCTCAAACTCGCCCTACCGCCATCACCTTTCGCCTGCTTAGCTACTCCTGGCTTGACAAACTCTGCCATGGTCTCACGATACGTTTCAAATCTCTCGCTTGCTCCGGGAGTCGTACAGCTTGTCTCCAAGACCGGAAAGCTTGTGGAGGGAAGTGTGAAAAGCGCCAGCGACTTCAGTTACTCTGCACCTACCTATGCCGGAAATCGATACAGAATTATAGGCGACGCGGGTGGTTAGTCTACTGCTTCCTCGACATTGTCCAGTCAGTCGACCTTGTGACTGCAGCTTTCATAGATCCTTTTTTCTCTAGCGGTATTCATCTAGCTCTTACATCTGCACTATCAGCAGCCGCTACCATATGCGCTTCTATCCGAGGAGATTGTTGTGAGGCAGAGGCAGCAATCTGGCATACTAGACGCGTGTCTACAAGTTATACGAGGTATTCATTGCCGGCATTTTTCCTTTCTCCACTATTTTCTCACCCACCATGTTAGATTCCAGGTCGTTGTTCTTAGCGCATACAAGCAAATCCGTGCTCAGCGTATGGATGTCCTTTCGGACATTGACGAAGATAATTACGACCGTGCCTTCGCCTTTCTCCGCCCAGGTATGCATCGAGTCATTCATTCGCTGACTATTCGCTGATAAGTTCTGCAGTAATTCAAGGCGCCTCAGACATGGGTGCTCGCCTCTCCGAGACCGAATTGCAAAAGTCTCTCGACTTTTGTGTGAACCTTTTCAACCCTACATCACCTGAGCAGCATGAACGTCTCTCCCATTTGGGAGGTTTTACGGGAAAAGACCTCTTAGACGTGACCCTGCCCCTCATGGATCCTACCATATTAGAGAGTGCTATTCCAGTTATGATCCCGAATTCGGATATCATCAAATATTCGCAGACTGACGCCATTGGCTCAGATGCAGAGATATCTTCAGATGCGGAAACAGCCTCTGAGACCAAGCTGGTTCTGAACAAGATCAATGCGCGGAAGGTTGTTCATTTAGAGTATGCCATTAACAACCTCGAGTCTGAGCCCCTTGGTGGATTTGTCGTACGGTTGGAGAAGGGCAGATTGGGGCTAGCGAAATCTGCTCGCTAGGATTTTCCCTGATGTCTCACATTTTGATTTTCCTTCCGAGCCAGAACTCTATAGTATGCGAGCCGAACTCAAGCTCTCTATTTTCTCGCTCTGCATTCTTACTAGTTCAGTATCATTACCTGCACTGCAACCGTGACTATCATCCTTGCACTTTGCTAGAACTTCATCAATTATTAATATTTGGATATCTGCTTTGGTAATTGGGTCCAAACTATTTGGTATGATATGATTTTACTCACTTTTTGTGCGTGATTTTTCCCGCTGGAAATAGCATTTCTTGCCAGTTTTTGCTCAGAACTGATTATATATATTACTCAGTGATCTACATAGCCTTTCCAGATTTTGTCCAGAAACTGGGCCGGGGATTCCTGCGGATCAAAATAGAACGTTGAGCCTCCGAAACTCAACAAAGGCTGACTCAGCGAGGGGATGCACGCGAGTCGGTGCTGTCTCAAGATCTCACCTTTCGTCCCAACTACTTCCACTCGCTCCACCGGAATTTTGCTAGTGGAGTCGAATCCACCGGATCTCGCTCACAGAGAATTCCTCAGGAATTTTCTTCCCCCCCAACCAGTTGTATTGTATTTGTTTACCGTAACAAGCGCTAGTCATTCCATTTGCTGGCCGCTAACCGGAACCAGTGGCCAGACAAATTTATAATTAAGATGTGCCAGTGGGGCGTGCGACCGTGACTCTGGTGTCCTGAAAGATCTTCGAAGCTCCACCCCCCAGGACATTATGACCGTCGATGTGCCAACGTCACGGTTCGAGCTTAATAATGGCACAATTATCCCCAGTGGTAAGGTTCCCAGGGGCCAGAGCTACGTTAGTAGTTGCTTTGAAGTCTCAATCCCCGCCATACGGATGTTGGATGGGTGAGGTAGGTGGAGGGGAACGAGTTGAAGAAATGTGCCGAAAGGCTTTAAAGGTACCTCTTCCAATTTACCATAACTCAAAAACTTGCTAAATGGTTGCAATAGGCTGGGTATCGACATTTCGACACGGTCAATATACATTGTAATCGATTTCAGATATGTTTAATTGATAGATCTGCAACTGTATATGCGGCTAAGTTTGGTAAGTTTGGGGTACAATTGATTCAAGTTATTGTCGGACTTGTCGTGACTCATTGATGGGTAACGAGAGGCAAGTCGGGCAAGTCATTCGCGCATCTGGAATCCGGCGAAGCGAGATTTACATTACCACCAAATTGGCGTACAGGATGAGTGCTTTGCGTCGCATTTAATCTCACTCATGTCTTCTCTAGGATCGACCATAAGGGTGTACGTGAGGCGTTCGAAGAGTCTCTAAAAGAACTCGATTGTGAATATATCGATTTATATCTTTTGCATTGGCCACAATACCAAACAGGTACATTTCTGATTCCCGCTCCGTTGTCCTGATGAACCATGTTAGAAACGGGAAAGGTTTTGAGGCCATCCGACCATCCGAATTTCATCGATACATGGAAGGAAATGGAGAAGCTCTTGGAGACAGGTAATCAAGCATATTTAATTTCAACTTCTGTCGACTGACGACGCTATCAATCAGGCAAAGTCAAAACCCTTGGTGTCTCCAACTTCTCGGTCAAAACCCTCAGCGAACTTCTTCCTTACTGCACTGTTATCCCCGCGACCAACCAAGTAGAACTGCACCCATGTCTCCCCCAGAACGAGCTCAAGAAGTTCTGTGAGGAAAAGGGGATCATCCTTACTGCATATTCACCCTTAGGCGAGTTTTCGAATTACCGGTTGTGTCGATTTCAATCATATTTATAAAAGTCAGGACGATCCTCAACGTTTTTTACTGATCTTACTGTCTAAACGTTGAAAGTCTCGTCTGCACAGGTCATTTTGAGCTGGTCTGTCCAACGAAGGATGATCGTCGTGCCTAAAAGCGAGGATGAAGCCCGAATGACTGCGAATATTAGCGTAAGAATTCTACGCTGTAATCTTGCGTTCGTGAACTTACGGAGCTTTGCAGTTGTCAAACCTTACCGAAGATCATATGCGGGCAATTGAGGCAATTCACTTGCAGCCCGGGATGCACAAATCGCTGTTGACGTATCATACACCTGAGGGAACTGTTTTTGGTTGGCCATATGAGTGGCTTGGTTGGAAAATGGTACATGATGTTGTAAAGGCTCAGTGAACAAAAAACTTGGGGCACCAGATAATAACTTCAGAACTCCTGTTAGAAATAAAGATACATAAAAGGAGGTCGTACTACAGAACCCGATTGCAACAATGTAACCACTGCACCCTACAAGGAAGCTCCCGTCATACCGCACTGAATATTTGGTTTCCCAATGAGCGGTAACTGGGGTTTGATGACCCAGGTTTTGGGGCTTGGCGGCCCTTGGATATTGGGGCAACTGCTAAGGTATGTGTGATCATATCACTTCTGACAGTGAGAGTGAGGCGATCGTAGGTGGGTCGCAAGCACAAAGGTTGACTTCTATTGCCGTTGTTCGAGACTATTGCCAGTGGGGTTGGGTAGGCCGCCACTAGACAAGGAAGGAAATGGCGGATGAAGAAAGGCGGCTTCTCGACGATGCCAGCGATCCGGCTTGGAAAAATTTGGCATCTCCCTGTGTGGCTCAAGGGAGGGAAGGGCCATAACTTCTTCCGCTGTCAATCCATCAGGTATCATGTGGAATCCAAACCGAGCCTGAGATATGACGCATTCACGTGCAGCACGGAATTCATAATGGACTGGGGCGCGAGTACTCCTGGATCGACTACTGCCTTCCAAAGCTGGATAAGTGCAATCGAAATCCTTAATTCCGTGGCTGCTGCTGCTGCCGGTTGAAAAAACACACTCGAAAAGGCTGTCCATCTCGGGAGGTGCTTGAACGGGAGGGAAAGATTCCGAAGAACTATCCCTTACGCCAGAACTGATAGGATAGTAGACAGCAAGGGCCTCATCGGGTTTTGAACTAGGCGACGAGCTCTTGAACACCTGCTGAGACCGCTGGTTTCTGGGCTGGTGCATTTTCAGCATGGGCAATGGCGCTAATACATAGTCTCCACTGTTTGTCAGTCGGGTGCTGTGACGTTGGTTGTGCTGAGTGTATACAACGCTTGGTGGTGGCGGATCGTCAAGGTCATGTCCATGAGGGGGTAGCAAACCCAGATCAGCCACTACAAGCGTCGCAGGTCTTCGTGATTTGGCAGCTCGTCGATTCTGGACAGGTGGTTGTTTTAGATCTAATCCCAATTGTGTTTCTTGACTAGATTGTGAGATGGGATTATAGATACTGCTCCACCAAGAACGCTGTCTTCTCTGCCCTGTTGATAAGTCTGCACGAGGCGGGCCCTGCATATCAACTGCTGGTCCTTCGGGAGTGTCTATCGTATGAAATGTTAACGAGGATACGAAATCTGTGGAAGAATCTGCTGTGTATCCACATCTTTCGAGCTCCCGTCCATTTTGAACTTCTAATCCATCGTTTCTCTCTCTGCGGAAATATTGAAGACCGTACCCATAGCTGTCTCCTAATCCCAACCACTGTTTTTCTCCCCCAATGTCAATGTCTACTTGCCCTTCTACTTCTACTTCGATGGGAAAATCTGGTTCGCCTTTATGTTGAGGCACGATCACCTTCGGATTTCGGGTTGCAGGCGCTCTTGATCTTCCGAAGGCTTCCTTAAAATACGCGGCCCTCTTGGCACCCACGTCAGAAGTCGGTTCCTTACCGCATATTGTGTGCACGATATAGAGCCATCCACTCCATATCTCACGGAAAGTCTCACGAAAGTCCATTACGTGACCAAGGGAGCGCAGACGGGGTGTAGGTCTGGATATATATGGCTTGTAAGTGAACGCGCGAAGGTGAAGGAATGCAAACAGCCTGAGGTAAAATTTAGTTTCAGCAGCGGAAAAATCATGACCACTGACATCATTTCAAATGTTTCAAGCAGAGATCCGATGCCGATATTGATATCAGCAGCGGTCATATACTTTGTCTGTGTTAAAGAGGATGTCACCATGACGAAAGGGAAGAAATTTTAGGAAAAGGCGCACGTCTTTCACTACCCTGAGCATGCCGAGAAAAGAGAGTACTGTCCCTTGCCAGAAGGTTAAAAATACTATATATATTTGTGAATAACCCCCTGGACATGATTTCGCGGACTCACCGACAGCTTTGATAGCAAATAGCTTAAGCAGTGGCTTGTGCAGTGCAAGATTTCCTCTTATAGACACATAAAGCTGGATCAAACAGTACATAGCAATGGTTACTGATATCGAAACAATGGTGGAAATCTAAGAAATGGAATGATTGGTGGTCAAGAAGAAATTAAGGAACACATACATATATGTGTCCCCATCCGACACCCCACGATTCCTCACAAAACAAACCCATATAGTCAAGAATGACTGCGATTAATGTTGTTCTGTACACGTGTAGTGAAGCAGGCTAGCAACAAGTTGCTGACGTACGTGGGTCGGATTATACAGTATTGAAGAACACCCCATTTCATAAGCTGGAGAAAATACAGACCATCCTGGATGATGCAATATTAGGTATGACTTTAGTCAGAACACGATAATAGTAATGAGGGAGACGGACAGGGGGCTTCCAATTGACAAAGCATAGCGGGAAAATCCATTTCTTGACCTCCTGTCCATTTCTTCTTGCCACGATGTCAACTTCAAACGATAGACCAAGCTTCAGAAACACAGATTTCTGTTCTTCGACGTCAGGAGATAAATATATGAGAAGCAGATAAAAGAAGGCAGTC
>QMFE01006576.1:0-11709 GCA_003314665.1 Tricholoma sp. MG77 | reverse complement strand
CGGATTTCTACAGTTTTTCCTCCTAGGCATTGTCGGGATGCAGGCAATCGCATACTGCAAGGATGACGGTCGGCAAAAGCGTTTATTTGTCGTTATGGTGATATTCTTCTGCCTGTATGTCGTCTGTCACGAGCAATTATCCCCGATTCACTTATTGTTGGTTTTCAGACTGCAGACAATGTTGGAGGGTTATAAGACGTGGAGGACTACGATTTTTCAGAAGCACTGGGTGCGTTGTGTAAGTAATCTCTCCGAGAGGCTGACATTTGCTTTGACATTACATCGGTGTAGACGACAAGCGTTATACAGTGATCAGATCTCTTTCTGAATGGCATGGCATCTTCTTTGTGAGAAGGGTTATGTCAGACGTTGCTGGAAGGTCAGCAGGTGGTCATCTTGCAATACAGATGATTTTTCGCCCATATGATGACGAACAAGAGCCTTTGGGTTCTCTATCCATTGTCAGGCCTCTTGTGATTGCAAATCTTTACTTGGTGAATTGGAGACACTTATTTAGGTTCTGCAGCCATGGATAACCAAATAACTATCTACTCACTGATAGGCTATAGCGATGGGTGTCACGTTCCACTCCTTTGGTACGGAGGTAACAACTGACGATACTGTTCACGTGGCTGGGCACCATTGGGAACACAGACATTAATCGCAAGCAAGAGCATTCTGAAATCCGTATGTTACACCGACCCTCGACGTCTATGTACCCTAATAAGTTGTTTCGTTCCAGACGGACGCCGCCTTTTCCTATTGCATATTTGGCTCGTTGAGTACGCGGGCTAATATCTTACTTTGCATCTCTGACTTCAAGGCTCCTTAAGTTTGGATATAGCAGTTACGACAATATGTGAATATATTTTCACTTCGACATCACCTGCCAAGTATAATACCTGTTATCCGCGTAGCCGTCGTATGTCTGTGGCGGTCCAAGACAAGAGTGGTCGAGCTAGATCAAACTCTTAAGCGTATCATTTGCAGTTGCCCTGCACGTGCATGGTAGTAGCGGTGGCCTTGTAACATGCTAGCCCTATAAGTCTGTACCTTCTGTATATCAGTCACCGGTGGCTCATGGACTGGTAGCATACGAAGGACAATACTATTCTTTATTTTGTTGACGGGAGAGCTCTACTCGATTGGTATGCTGCTATACGCGTTGAACTCAAGAGTAGTGCTTCGGGAACGAATGAGGTCAAATGTCTTTGACCGGACGTCTCTGAGAACGTGGCAATGGGATCAAGAAAGCCAGACGACGCAAAACTTTAGGTCACTCTCAGAGGTAAAGGACTTTGTTATCCAGCTTACATCCATTTCGTCAGCCCCCAGAATCGTTTGATGCATCCACAGCCACGTGCCCTTCTGGGGCAATAATAATGCCCACCAATTCGCGCAGACATAATGGCGCCTGATAATGCCAGCAATAGCTTTCGGTCCGTCACGACATGGCAGAGGAGAGACGAGAGATACAGGCACAGGAGAGTTTTCTACGCGTTTCGTGTAATGTACTCTCAACAGTTAGCTGGAATCGGGAATACGTCCAGTTCTTAGATATCTGAGGCATATCGTACATACAGGCGAAATGAGATATGTCTGCTAGGTAGTGCTTTAGTGCCGAATTTGGTGTGCCAACTTGGTCAATAATTCGGTAAGGCGACGAGCCTCCTCGTTAGCTAAGGTTACATTCTTGTCGATTGTTAGAGCCTCGGTCAAAGCCGGGAAAGTGGTCGCGCCATATCCTGTGCAACGTCATTTGTAAATGCCAACTGACACAAAACAAAGGGATTACCTAGCCACTTTCCAGGAGCGACCCCTAGGTGCTTGTACCATTCCCTATTTTTGATCCCACTTTCAGAAATGAAACCACGCTCAAATGCAATGAGTTTCTGGTTCGACTTCCTGACACGCTTCGCTGCCTTTATGAGCTTGTGAACTGGAAATCTGTGACGGTGACCAGAATCTTCGAGTGAGAGAAAATCGACCGGCCCAAGGTACTCTTTCCATGCGTCGGCTTCCATATGAAGATTTTCATAGTGATAGGGTTGTACTCCGAAAACCCGCTTAACCCAGTCAGCCATCAGCCTGAAACGGCGAGTCTTGCACTTGCTATCACTATGGTGCCGGAAAAGCTCCTTGAGTATAAGTTTTAATTTTTTCTCAGCTTGAGACTTTTCCTTGTCCAGATGGAGACTGGCCGATTTGAGTTTTTTGATCGACTTGCGAAGGTTGGATAAATCTGGGGTGCCAGAGGAAGCAGGAAGATCAGGAACCAGCGCTTGAACTCTAATAAACACTTATTGAGAACTTGATCCGGGAGAGTTGTTTCGGTGATCTCACTTATCCAGATAATCATTCAACTCCAGCGCGTACTGCGTTGTGTTCAGGGGTACCACAAGGGAATCGATGAGGCGGAGCGCTAATAGACCCAAGTGCTGCGCAACAGCTACCTGCGACGCCATTTAGATCATTAGTGCAAAGACAAATGATAGGTCAACGTACATGACGATGGAAACCAGGATCTGCATATAACTCTTGGAATCGCTGACTATCATAAACTGAATGGTAGTGATAAGCAGCATCCATCGGCGTTCCTCCAAATCCTTCGTCTAAGCTTGCAACCTGTAACATCAACAACATCAGCATGAAAGTGATATGACTGTAAATGAGGCAGTTGGCAACGTACTCCCAGCCTCTGTAAGAATACCGTGTAGTCGCTTCCGCTTCCCAATGGATGTATGCTCGCATCAGACGCTTGCATCTCTTTCTTTGCGGCAACATATGCACTCATAACCTTGGCATCAACAGTCATATTGTCACCAGCGAATGGTCCCTCGTCGGTCCTTGCGTCCCAGAGGGTCTTTCCTTCAGTAGTAGGATGCGGAACATCAAAAGCAGATCGCTTGATGAGATGTGCCAGTGATGGCGATCCGCGCACATTCCATCGGGAGCCTGATGACGACGTATCCGTGTTGAGGTATGCTACGGCATGGCGAGAAATCCAAGTGGAAAAATCTTCACCCCATTCAGTGCTGCCCACCAACCCATACTGTGGCATCATGTCAACATCTGGAAGAAATAAATTAATAATCAACACTACCTCTTCTGCATCCCAGCTTGCAAATACAACTGTGAGGGCGAACAAGTGAGATCGAAGTAACGTGTACTACATGGAGGGCTTACCTGTCCGGAGAGGCTTCCATCCAGTCTTGAGTAATGCTCCAAAACCTCGAACGATCTCACGCAGGGAAACTGTCCCACTGGTGGGATCGGCTGCCCCCATGACCCAGGCTAACAACAAATGAGTAAATGAGTTCAATTAGCAAGGAAGTACTTACCATCGCGGTGGCATCCAATGATGATGACCTCGTCGCGAATGTGACCAGGAATAGTGGCCATCGTATTCCAGATCGGGGTTACCTTCGTGTCCACTGCAGTTATTGATTAGTAGGATTAGTAATGATAATCTTCACTTCACTGACCGTGGTTAACAAGTTTGATTCTTGACCGACTAGCCTTTCCACCAAGGATCTTTTTCCCGTCCTCTCCAATTGTGTACAATTCTTCAATCTCTTCAAGCAGCCGTTCAGCATTTTGCCACGAAATGGGCAAGCTAGGGATCTTGGGAATGTTTGTGGCTTCCTCCCTGGTTGCATTTTCGTAAGAAGGGTATCCAGGTGTTGTGGGGTCACCAGGATATGAAGAAATGAATTGAACGCTCCCTCGCTGTACTGATGTTGGATTACGAGCTGGTCCACTTGGGTAAGGGGCAAACCCATTCTCGACAGTAACGAAGCCGTCATCGCGTGGATCAGAATAGATTAGGACAGCTGCTGCACCCAATTCTTGAGCGCCTTTGATCTGCGAAAAGAGGAAATTAACTTCATTCGGCCATAGAAAACGAACAACCAACCTTCAAGCCCCGGAATAAGCCTCCGTAGCGCACAATGACGATTTTTCCTGTCAAGTCTGTGCCTCGTGAAATGAGTTCATCGTAATCCTAAACCCGGTAGTTAATGAACGCCATCACGCAGCATGATTTCAAATTGCCTCTTTCAAACCGTAATTAGCATATACGAGTTGTCCCTCGGCGACACCATGTTTACTCAGGCCATGCCAAGTAGGCACTGCGTTCCTGTATTTATGCGCTTCCTCGTCTAGCGGATCTCCGTCTTCAACCAAGTCAGCGCTCCACATGGCCTTACCATCCTTGTCGAGGATCTCCACACTACGATCAAGTGGTGTGTTCAGTATTGGGTAGTATGTGTCGATCCAGGCTGTTGGCCTGATTGCTAGTCTAGAAGTAGCCTGTAATGTTGCCTTGCGTGACTCATATGTACCTGCGGAAAAGATAGGCTCCTCGGCAGGTGGTTGGATGCCGAATTCAGTTTGGAAGAGATTGAGAATAACTTTAGCATCGGACAAGTCTTCGTCTGAACCCGCAAGATGGGGGTGCGTTGCATACGCTCTCGACGCAAAAAGTGCACTTTCGGAACTTGGTGTAGAACTTGACGCCAGTCCGCCTGATTAGTCCACGAAGGTCTGTCGTGGTCGACGGACGTACAGGAATAATTTCTCACGTTCCTTCGTCGTCAAACGAAGGCGTCCATGTTTATTGGCTTCCGTTTGTTGCAATGGAGTTAAGGTGTCGTGCTGCACAAGACCTTGGAGCGCGAGCAAGACAGCTGCACCAGCAGCAAAGAGTAAAACTTTAAGAAAGCTCTTCCTAAGTCTATCACGACGAAAGAAGGTTAATTTGGTCTCGATGTGAGGTGATCTGGTAGAGAGCTGGTTCTTTTCGGGATCCATAAAGTTGAAGCTTAACTTCTTGTTGGAAGCCTGCAACAAGTTGAAGTCGACTTGAAGTGCGGCGGAAACCGCCGTGCCACCACCGTGACGTGATCGACACGTCCAGTCACACCAATCGATCGGCGACCGTGACTCCTCATCGCGTCTCGCGAACTTCTTGAAGTCGCGTCAGGCATGCCAGAATACGATATCAGCTTTTCCTCTTCCTCCTCAACCGAGGGGGGTTCATTCAAACTTTTGGAGCTTCCTAAAGATTTATGCAGCCTTATAGAGAATGCAATCCAGAATAATGATCCTCTTAGGCAAGTCACTCAGAATTGCTCATCATTCCAAACTCAGTGTTCTATTACCTAGCCTCAAAGTCAAGGGACAGGCAAACGACGATGCCGTACTGTGCACAAATGACAAGACCTTTGCAATGAAATCCGTCGTTTTGTCGAATTCTGTGCTGGTCGTTACATCACCGTCTGACACGTCCTCGGCGGAGTTTTCAGCGGATTCGGACATCGTTATCCGTGATCAAGTGAACGAGATCATTGAGCTCACCCTTTCTGTGCCGAAACTGCATAAACTCGCAATATTATTAAGAGGCAAGGAGTATGACGAAGGGCAAGCAGGCAATGGCGTGACTGTGCCTGACAAGGAAGGGGTGGGTCCAACGATTTATAACGTTGTAAATGTGTTCGAAAATTTGTCGTGCCAGAAAAAGCTCAGTTACGAAGATGCTCTGGCAGAAATTCAGGCCAGCGATAGCGAATTGGGTTGTGCATTGAAAGACAGGCATATTCTGAATATTAACGGTGATCTGCATAAACCTAATTCACTAGTTCCCATTCTTACACCATCTCAATATGTAGGGGAACTACGACCGATCGCTCTTTCTTACCTCAGCCTGTTACTTGAACTTATTTTGAACCTTCTGGTTTCACTCTCGCTCTCGTGTACTAGTGCATCAGTCGAAGAGCTGTCTTCTGCGCTTGCGGGTGAGCACGAAGTAGCCAGGGGGGTCTCTACACAGCTTATGTCCTGGTTTGGAAACATTCATGAAGGAAAGTGGAACATGGATGTTGATGCAGTACTGAAAGAAATGGGTTTGAGCATTCTGAGGCAGCACAGGGTAACAATCACTTTTTTGCACGTCACACACAGCACCCAACAGCGTCTTAATAATGCAGGATAAGCCCATCAAGAAGGATGAACTATTAGCCAAGTGGAAATCAATGGTTGGCGACACTTTTGCATCTTCAGTATCAGTTTTACTGCTCTCCGTGAGTCCATACCAATAGCGCGCAAAATAGGTCGTTGACTGACTCGGGCAACGTTTATTCTAAGGGAAACTATCTTGTCTCCCTTGGCGATCCAGAACTTTTAACATACTTCCCGGCTTCCGCGCTTCCCATCGATCCTGCTCCTCGTTTTGCAGATCTTTTTCTTACCCGCTCGAGGTGGAAAGCTGAAGACATATCACCCTTTCTTGTAGATATTGCGATTGATGCAAAGGAACGCGATAAACTGCTTCTGAAATTTGCCAGGGCAATTACGGACACCCATGGAGTATGGTATACTACTAGAGCTCAATAGCTAATGCTTAGGATACTGTTGAAATTGTACTATACTAAGTTTTTCTACAATGTAAATACCGTTGTGAAGTACAACATGAAAATCCATAATTCACTTGTTACATACACTGGCATACACCAGGGCCCGACATTAGGAACCGGGGGTTTGCGTCATTTTGTCTTCTGTTGCTTGGAACGGGTGCTCGGTGTTTTCCCAAGACTTTTAATAGGCTGAGGTCTATACTCGTCCTCCTCTTCATCAGTGTCTGCCTTCCGCTTCTTTTTGCCTTTCGATGTTTCCCCATAACCATTGAAAAGGGCGTTGGTAGTACTCATATCCATGGTGTTGATGAAGTGCCACATTGACTTCGAAACTGTGCTATTGTTGCGGATGTCTTTATATTCTGCGCGAACGGCTTTGCGCAGTCTGAATATCGAATCTGCCCTTTGTTCGATAGGTCGTTTTCGCATTACAAACAATAAAACACCTGAACCTCTTGAGATGAACATCACATACTACTGCAAAAGGCTATGTCGTACCAATAAAGATGAATTCCACAGGAGCTAGTCGCCTTCCGATCTTTTTAAATCCGGCATCTAACGCAGGGTTCACCGCAATATTCCAAAACTCTCGAAGGACTTCCTCTATTTCCGATTTGAACTTTTCAGTAGGCTTATCGACGCGAGACAGCCACTTTTCCATTTTCTGTGCGGTTGGAATGTGCTCGGTTTCCGGAAGCCCGTCGCAACAGCACACCAAGAATGCGATATTCTGGAAGTCACGGCCTCGCTTGGTATCCCACTCAAGGACATGAGAAAGACCACCTTCCACCGCCACATGACGCGCTTCTAGTTCTGATATCCATCTAATTCGGCCTAGTTAGGATTTCTGAGCATGGGCAAATTATCAACTCACTCTGCCCATGGAGAAGATATGGCTTGCAATTTCTCTGCAAATATGTCAGCAAACTAGATTATCACTCGGGGATATCTATCGCGACTAACCTGCAGCTGTAAGAGACATTCCTAACTGCACTCGCTGAAATATATCTCTTTCTGCGGAAGACGTAAGATCGTGATATTCCACTATTTTTTTCATGAGGAAGTCAATATTTAGAGTGGGTTATATAGCTTACCACACGTTATTTTCTTCTCAGCAAAAATTTGCTTGAATTTTTCTGGAACCTCTGAGCGCGAGGGCCGATATCTGTCGGACGTCGTGTACCACCAAGCTTTTTTGGTAACGGGGTCCTTATCTTCCACATACAAACTTGATATTAGAAGACGCCATATGTTCAAGATCCAAAGACGAACGAGGAATCTATGAGTACGAATACCTTAGTCAAACGTAGACAAAGACGGCAGATAACGCACCTGGCCATCAAAGAACTTTTGGATGGAAGTAAGCCGCTGGACACGAACTCTTTCAGTCAACTATCGAGGTACCAATAGACAACCGCTCACTTGTTTGCCGTCGACGCATATCCGTGTTTCTTCGCCATCCTCGTCTCGTCGCACAGTAAATACAATTGGCGGAACCCAGAAATTTCGAAAGATAGAATCGATGAGCCCTATTTGCTTGGTTTCGGGCCATACGACATCTGGAGGGGGTACGAAAATGGCCAAGGAGCTACTAAGAAGCACTCACCTCGTTGGTAAGGGGGGTTTAGGTCGACAACGCCTTCGTGTATGAGCTCTATACGTAGTTGATCTAGACGGTTATCATACAATCAGGCATCAGGAGAAACGGACCGTGGAGTCGTTTAGTAGTGTAGGTCACTCCAGAGGCTTGTTCGAGCGAGTCGCGTATTTTGAAGACACTCGGGTCATCATCGTCGGAATTGAACTCGTCAAGTTCGTCATATTCTGCTTCCGCTCCTGTGGCTTTGCGAGGTGACGCGGGAGATTCCATTTCGCAGGGAGGAACGAGGCCACTCATCCGAGTCGAGTCGATTCAAGTACGTGACTGTCACGGTTTGGAACCAAAGTTTATATTTATTTAATTTTAAAGTCATGTACAATGAGCGATCACTATCATGACACAAAGATCCCTCTTCCTACATTTTTGAAGCTTCTCACAGGAAATAATGTACCAGTGCCAAAAGCGTTGGCCGTTGCTGGAAAAATGTAGGTTTCGTTTTATTTAATTGCGTTGTAGACTCAGCGCAGAATACAGCTATAAGGAATACAACACTCCAGCCAAACTCGCGCAGTTGACCGAAGTGAAGCTATTAGCAGCAGGTGTGGAGAGCAAAGATGACAGAAAGCTCGTCATAACTGCGCTGCGGAAGGCTGGCCATGTACCGAGAGAAGCTCCAAGGAAAAAGCTAGCGAGTATTTCCGACGAGGCTCCAATCGCTGGCTCCTCCTCCCCAAGTACGGTCCAAGTACTGGTATATTGTTTCATCGTGGTACAGATTAGCCGCTCTCAGAACTCCCTTTCTTAGACGACACCGACGAAGAAGAAACGGAAATGGCATGACGGCACCAATGAACTTTTACCTGATGGTCCGGTCGATGAAACTGCGTCGTTTGGAAGTCTTGAATTCGACGAAATTCTGGACGAAGAGGTATGCTGTGTCCAAGCTAACAGGATTCCAGTAATATGGGTAACAATTTGGACCAGGTGCTGCAACTCAAATCGACCGTTGTTAACCGTGCCCCCGTGATGACTGCTTGGGCTACTGTTGTAGCGGAACGTATTGGCTTCCATAGAGAGGAAGCCTTAAGCATTGGTATGGGCTGGAGCTTCAGTACATCGAATTCCGCTTCGCGCTTACGCTTACCCAGCGTCTGTGTACACGGAGATGAACGCCGTGACAAAGGGTGTCTCGATCGGAATATATAATACCAGAAAGGAACGCGGTATGGAAGCTATGAAAGGCGGTTCTCAGCCTTACGTTGAACTGATGGGGCGACGGTGAGTTTTCTTTGTTTCTAATGATGCCTCGAATCTCCCTTGCATTTCTCATTGCTCCCTTTTGTAGAGTGTGCGTAATGGTCATTTCTTCCTTGTTCATCTTTGAATTAGTTATATCTCAGACCGCTATATCGAACTCAGACGGACCAGTGGCGAGCTCTGTCTAACGGAAGTCCCGTACCCCCCAGTATGGCATTCTCGTATATTTCTCGTTCGTTTCGCCAGACCACACCTCACATCATTGGAGCCTTGAAATTACTTGCGGGCAGTTTCACCTTTCAAGAATTGAATGACAAGGCTTGGAGTTTATACGCAGACTTTCGACCTGTTGTTGACCAGTGGGGGAAAAGGTCTGAGGTGAAATGTTCAGCTATCTTGGCTTTGAGGAAAAAGCACGGCGGCCCTTCGACAGAGCTTTCTGACCTGCAAGGTATCGTCAAGTTTGAGGATCAAGATAAACCGCAGACGGATGGACATGAAACTGATTTACCACCTGTGCCAAAAAGGATGAAAACTATGACTTTGGAGGAGTACGAAGCGGCCTTGGACAACGATTTCACGTATGACAACCTTCCAGCGTAGTTGGTGGCAAGCCAGTCCACCTTGCTAATTGCACATTGTTTATAAACTCTAATAGTAAGTTACTTATTCGGTAACTTATAATCCGAAGTACATATCACAAATTCCAATGAAACTTTACTCCCTTCACCAGATTATATATCAGAGCCTCTTGGTGACAGCAGATGTAAAGTCCGAGGTAGTTGAGGATCCTAGCGACATCTTTCAACTAACTTACGAGATAAAAGTTATTAAATTACTTACCCCCCATGTCAGCAGTCCTGACTCTGCCTTCGTTGATAACGTCAAAGGTTGCAGAAGCAATGCTGTTTGCTATAGAATCGAGCCTTCAAAGGAGATGGAGATCAATTACACTTCTATACCAGCCAGATGATCATACCCTAAATGTCTGAGCATCATGGTAGCACTCAGGATCATTGCTGCAGGGTTAGCGCGATTGGTGCCCATAATATCGTGAGCAACGTGGCGACACCCTGGCTCAAACAGAGCGTATTCCTGCAACAGGGTGAGTTAATACGGCGAAAATTAGATGGCAGGGACGCACACGCCCAACGTTACAGCCTGGAACAATCCCAGGTCCCCCAACGAGAGCTGCACCAATGTTGGAGACGATAGCGCCATACAAGTTAGGCATTACCATGACATCAAATTGGCCAGGTTTAGCAACGAGCTGCATGGAGCTACAACGCTGATAAGCAAAATGACGCGACTGTGCAGGCAACCACAAACGTATTGTCAACAATCATGTCATTATACTCGATGCCCGAGGATTTATATTCCTCCGCGACCCGCCGGAATGTGTTGAGGAACAAGCCGTCACCTAATTTCATAATATTGGCCTTGTGTACACATGTCACTTTCTGTGATGGGGTGTCGGCATTATCACAACCGGAACACAGAATAAAGCTTGCCTTGCGATTATTTTTGAGAGCGAAGTCAAAGGCAAATCGTGAGATACGCTCGGCTTTTGCTCGTGTGGAAACCTTCAGACTCTCAACAACACCGGGGTAGCTCTGATGTTCCAGACCAGAGTATTCTCCTTCCGTGTTTTCACGAATGATAGCGAAATCGACATTTGAATGACGGGTAGGGAAACCAGGAAGTGACTTGCATAGAACAACGGACGCGTATATGTCAAGTTGCTGGCGCATGGCTACATTCCAGGAAATGTGTCCAGACTGGGATATGGGGGTGAAAAGAATTCCTTGACCTTCGATGAGCTCATGGGTATATCGAATGGAGAAACGATAGTAACCTTTGAGACCAACCCTGTTCCTCTTCAAACTTTCCATTGCTTGTTTGAAAAGAGCCTCGCCAGCAGACGACATGCCAGAGACGTCATACTGTTCCCACTCAATCGGAGCGTTTACGTGGTCGAAGATCTCTTTCACGGAATCTGTAATTTCTGTTCCAATGCCGTCCCCAGGTATGAGGGTTACCTAGCCGAGTAAAATCGGCACTCAGAGAAAACGCCAGTCGACTGCTTGAGTAACCTACAGTATATATTCCGCCGTGCTTTGTAGCTGACTGAGCCGATGACTGAGATATGGTCCAAATGAGGATGAAATGGTAGAACATACCTGCTGGGCAGAAACAGTCGTAGCATGTCTCTATAAAAGTAAAGGTAAAGAACGATACAGAAGGGGTAAAAGACCACAGACAAATTGGGAGAGGCGCGTGCGCGCAGCAGCGGAGATGGCGTTGCGCAACATCACAGATGTTGAGCAGGAAGTAGTAGCAGTAGAAGTTGTGAGAAAAGTTGGGAGAACGGAACGATCACAGTGGCACCACGTGGATCGGATCAGTCTTTTTTTAGAAGTTTGGTTTCACTTCCTCCGA
>QMFE01006574.1:0-10980 GCA_003314665.1 Tricholoma sp. MG77 | reverse complement strand
GATGGGCCCATGGGGTAGATAGAGCTGCATCAGACCATTGGTGTTGGATGGGCCCATGGGGTAGATACCATTGGTGTTGGGTAGGGCCATGGGATGTCTAGGGTGGCTTTCTTCTATGCAGGTTCAAGTTGGTAGGTTAGAGACCTTTGGCATGTATTAGTTGTGAAGCACAATAAAATATGTGATCACATATAAATAACTAAGCACAGACAATTTGAGGAATGGACAGATGCTGAATGACTTCCGAATTTTTGTATGTAGATGTAGGTTACATGATTCATGAATGACTCCTCACTTTTTAACTTTTCGGAACAACGGAACCATAAGTTATGTGATTCATGATTGACTTCTTACCAATTGTGCAATGGATAAAGTGGACAGAATGAATAAGTTAAGCAGAATGGGTCGTGAATAATATGGAACGGATGACCAAGGCAGTGTGCATGACTGATGGACAGAATGGATGTGAGAACAATATTACATGGCTTCAAGTGGTGTTTCCAAGAATGCAGCCTTTTCTTCTGATGTTTCTTCCACCATCTCTTCAGCAATTTCTTTACTATATTCGAAATCAACCAAGCTAAATCGCATGGGAGGGTGAGCTAAAGCTAGAAGAGCTAGAAGACAGGCCCAAGAATCAAAAACCAAATGGAGTGATAAAATGGAATGGCTGAAGGAAACAACAATAGCACAGATGGACCCTATGATAAAGTTATGTGATTCATGAATGACTGCTTCCGGCCTGTCACAGCTTTGTCTGACCGTTGTTGGAGCAATACGTTACATGAGTCATGAAAGATTGCTTCCAACCTATTCTGAGCATTCTGAGCATGGATGGAGCCATAATTTATATCATTTGTGAATTACTTCTTCTGACACATCAGAGCAACCCGAGCGTATGATGTTTCTGAGCAACAGATAATCAATGTGAAATGGATAACGAAGACAGCAGACTGAACGGATGATCAAGATAGAGTGGATGATCAACTCAACAGGATGATTTAGACAGAACGGATGATCGAAACTAAACGGATGATCATGACAGAACAGATGATTAAGACAGATGATCGACGCAGTAAGGAAAATCAAAACGGAACGGATCATCAAGGCTGAACAGATGATCATGACAGAACTGATGAGTAAGACAGAACGGATCATCAAGGCGTGACGGTGATCGAAACCTAACAAATCATCATGACGGGATGGATAATCATGGCAGGACAGGTAGTCATGACGGAACGGATGATCGACATGGTACAGGCAATAGAAAGGTACGGATGATCGAAATGGTAAGGATGAGGATGACCAAGACAGAACAGATGTTCAACACAGTAAGGAACACGGGACAGATGATCATTACGGGACGGGCATGGTAGGGGTGATTGAAATGGAACGGATGATTGAAACGGAACAGATGATCAAGACGGAACGGATGATCAACCCGGAACGGATAATTAATATGGAACGGATGATTAATACGGAACAGATGATTAATACGGAAAGAATAATTATACGGAATGGATGATCGAGACGGTACGGATGATCAACAAGGTAAGGATGATCAACACAGTATGGATGATCAACATGGTACAATAAATCTTGATGGAACGGATGATCAACACGGTATGGATGATCAAAACGGAGGCGATGATTAAAACGGAACGAATACTCAAGATGGAACAGATGTTTTGAATGATCAAAACGGAACAAATGTTCAAGACAGAACAAATGTTCAAGATGGAACAAATGATCGACACGGTACGGATAATCGACATAGTATGGATGATCAACACAGTACGGATAATCATCACGGAACGGATGATCAACAAGGTAAGAATGATTAAAACGGATCGGATGATCGAAACGGAACGGATGTTCAAGACGGAATGGATGTTCAAGACGGAACGGATGTTCGAGACGGAACGGATGTTCAAAATGGACCGGATATTCAAGACAGAACGGATGATCCAACAAGGTATGGATAATCGACATGGTATACTAGTATCATAGCTCCACCATGCAGATAAATGTTACTGTGAATGCTGTAGTTAAAATTAGTTGTACATAATGATAACATGCCAGTTGGAATACAAAAGTATTTGTATATATGAACTATCTATTTCTGTCTACCTTACTACGGCTGTCTCCATCATACCCGTCCTGGACCCGTTTGTCACCTGACCATGCATTTTACGGCAGTACCCGTCAGACGGTACGGTGTGCAGCCCTATTAGGTGGTGTTCCTGGTCATGGCATCGCTGAAGCATGTCGACCATGCAAAAGTGCTTAAGGCAGCCGTGTCGACCCCACTCAGGTATATTTACTTACACACGGTTCAAATGGATAAGCCAAATTCAAAAAACATTTTTGGTTTGATGAAACGAAGCTCGTGACCTAATATCAAACTGTACCACAATGTCAACGCCAGACAATCAACATTCGGCCGATGCTGCTACAATTCCTCTCCAACATATGCTAAATCTAATCTGTTCAAGGGCCAGAGCGGCAGTACTGGAGGCAACTTCAGAAGCTAGGCTAGCAGGCCCTGATGATTATTATCATATGTGGGAAAGCCGCCTGGCGACGGAAATGGTATGCACACATAAAGTGGTTCAAATTTTGAATTGAAATTGAGTTGTGGACACTAGGATGTTGCCGAGATTTTTCTTGGCAACGGAATCTTAAGATCAAAATACCACTATGTTCCGCCATTTTTGAAACAAGTACATCGGGTGACTCAAACAACATTTGACAATGTGGAGGACTTCAAGACATTCCTTTGTGAGCTCGACTACCATTGCGTCACAACCGATTTGTCCCGAATCGTTGATGAATACCTCGACCCATGGTGGAAAAACCCCTCCTTCGAACCCACTCACTATCAAATAGCGGATGGTCTTACAAAATTTGTTCAGCAGGTCGGTTAACGTTAATTAAATGAATGAATCCATTTCATTATCAGCCTCATGTGGCTCCCTAGATTGGAGACAACTATGCTTATTCTGTGTTCATGACTTTTGAATCAAGGCTCCAGGATGATGCAATCGTTGGCCACCTCAACTCGATCATAGCTTTGAATCATCTTAATGCAGTGGTTAATGATGTTCTGCATGAGTACCTGGAAGGGCCTGAATATGACAGAGAGGAGACATCGGATGAGGAATTGCTCATGGAGCAAGACATGTGACTAGAAAGATGACTCATTCGAATAACCATTAGTTGAATCCTGTAGCTCAGCCCCATTCAATGCAGACCGGGAATCGTAGATTGTATCTTGTCGATTGGACAATCCTCCCTGCCTTCCTATGAGAAGGAATCCAGTATTTTTCGTTCAATACAACTGACGAGGCACAAGTCTTTTCCAATCTTCTCATGTCCCGTATCCGATGTTCACTCCTTCGGGCACCAACACCAAATCAATCTTTGGAGATTATTGGCAATTATATCACTACCCTCCATATGGAATTGCTGGGTAAGCATCTAGTGGTGTCAAACCTTCTGTTCGTGGCCTTATCCCACTAGCTGGAGTGAAGTTTACAGCCATATGCTTCCTCAATAATTTCAATATCTCATGGCCCCATTTCTATCACTATGCATGGGAAGTCGTTTCAATTCACGATGATCCAACTACCGCACATCGACTACTGCTAGATATTGATGTCACAGATGTCGGGGAACGAGATCCAACCAGACCTGGACCAGACCGGTTCCCATGGGTAGTAAACCAAGGGAACGTTGGCTGGAACTATGCGCTTGAGAATGCTTTGACACAGTTCAACAAAAATGTTTGATCGTTTTAGATTTATCATTCCCCACCACTCATTAATCGTTTCATTTCCACATTCAGAACCAAGCGTCAAGCCGCCCTTCTAGACAACCCTCCCTTCAAACTGATATTATGCCAAGCTTGGTAGACACTGTGCGATTGCTGAAGGATGCCCAGTCACTTCTGGATTCAATCCAGTTGCAACTGAACGATGGTGGAAGCGATGCAGAGAAATAATGGAAATTTACTAAAATAGTTATATTCTTTATCAATCATTTTCGGATTTTTAATCAACCTTGTTTGGACTATCATGCTACCATCCGACTCTCCCTTCTTCCTCACCGATAAGCTAGCGAATTACTTGCAAAAGAGATTCGTCTGGAATATGAAGTCAACGGTTAATATCACATCATCCTCAGAAACTCTTCACTGTAGATCTTTTCCGCCCCTATTTACTCTCTTGGATCCGGGGCCTGTTCCTAGTCTTGATCTGTCCACACAAATGGTTGCCAATTGTGAACTCTTGGCATTTCAAGCGGCCAAAGCATACCTCAATCGGAGTAAGTCTATATCACTACTATCTATATCCATCGTCTGATAAAACTTCATTGAAAAAGTAACACTCAAACAATGGGATGCACAATGATATGATTCGTCATTACCCAAGAGACCCACTGGTCAGAACCCGGCGGAGGAGGAAAGAATGTACAGTCGGCATCCTGTAGATGACAAGTATAAGGATCTACTCGTTACGGAGCCCGCTATTGTGGTTGATCGACACGGAAAGATTGTTGCCTGGTATATTCCGGGGGCTATATCGCCAGCTAGACAGGTATGCCTGACGTCCCCTCACACATATCTGATGATTGACGTTACAATGTTGGACCGGAATTAAGGCCTCGATCTGGGATGCCGCACAGAAGGCGGATGCCTCTTTTGTCGGGTCGTTGTCTGGTGATAGCAGTAGTTGGCGTTCAAACCCTCGATTCTACAAAACATATGGAACTTGCACTCCACAACCCGGAAATATTAATTTGTCACCCGCTTGGTTCCAGCAAGCTCACGAGGTCAGTCATTTCGATTTCCCCAAACGTTTTGTCCTGGACGATCATTTAACTTAATTTCCCACTTACCATTAGACTCAAGATTACCTGCCCGAAATTTCGGCGACACTAAAACCAGGAAAAATCAAATCAAGCACAGAACTATGGCTATTGGAAACCGTGGAGTCATTTGCACTCATGGGCGCATTTCTCATTATTGTGCATCCCGAATTATACCACGCCGGTCGGAAGGTATTCTTCAAGATCATCAGCAACCCAATGCTTGTGAAGGAAGGAGAAGCCGTGCTTCAGGTGTTGAAGTACTGGACTACCCCTTTCTCTGGTTACGGCTTGATAAGCAATTGCACAACTCCATTGCATCGAGATAACTACTCACAAGGTGCATGGTATGACTTTCTGACTACCATAGGACAATATTCCGAAGGACGGCTCATCATCCACAACCTGGGGCTAGAATTCGAATACAAATCTGGCACAATGGTGGCTTTATTGGGTCGGCTTCTCAGACATGGAGTGAAGGAGCCAAATGGAAACTGTATATGCATCGCGCAATATATGAGAGATAATGTTCATAACCGCATGGGAATTGAGTCACCAGGGTGGATAACCCTTGCCCATTATGATATTCCATAGTTATGTCACTCAATGCAGGTAGCATGTTAAAGTAGACTCCTTCATCATGTGTAAATACAAGAGAAGCTCTAGGGGGTAGTGGGCCACTTTGTTGTATTACATACAGGGCCACTCTGCATGGATGGTATTTTGACATCATATTTCTAAATGGTCTTCTGGTGCAACACGAAGAGACTCTCAATCACTTTACAAGGAAATACAAAAAAATAATGCTTTAAATGACAATGGCAACGGGATCGGAATCGGGAACGGGAACAGGATGGTGAACTTGTATGGAAAACCCAATCAATAGAAGAAGGGTAAGGATGGAAAATCAACCGAAACGGAACCAAAATCATGCAGAAAACGACAAATGAAGTAAAAATGAATACAACTTAAATCAAAATTGAAACGGAAACAGAAACGGAAACGGGAACAGCACGAAAAGGGAAACAGAAACGGAAACAAAAAAGGAAACGGCTCAAAACAGAAACAGAAATGGAAACAAAAGCAGAAACAGAAATGGCACAAAAACGGAAATGGAAAAGGAAACAAAAGGAAAAGGGAAACGGCACAAAAATGGAACCAGATATGGAAACCAAAACAGAATGGAAAGGAGAAACGGCACACAAACCAAAACAAAAACAAAAACAGAACAAAAACAGAAACACAAACAGAAACGAAAAGGAAAAAAGAAAAGTCACAAAATGAAAACGGGGACAGGACGGAATTGGAAACGGCACAAAAATGACAATGAAAACGGAAACGGAAATGGAAACAGCAGAAAACAGAAACAGAAACGGGATGAAATGGAAACGGAAACGGAAACGGGACAAAACGGAAATGGCAACAGGACAAAACGGAAACGGAAACAGAAACAGAACAAAACAGAAACAGAAACGGAACAAAACAGAAACAGAAACGGAACAAAACGGAAACGGAAATGGAAACAGAAACAGAAACGGGACGAAATGGAAATAGCACAAAATGGGAACGGAAAAGGAAAAGGAAGAAGAAACCGAAAAGGAAACCGAAATGGAATACGAAACTGATACCCTAATCAAACGGAAAACGAAAAACAATTCAAAAGTCAAACAGAAAAGGCAACAAAATCAAATAGAAATTAAACGAATGAAGGTGAAACTGACACCGATACAAAATGCACCTGGGACAGAAATGAAACGGAGTGGTAGCAATGTCAGACGGAACAGGAAGCAAATAACACTGAAAGTGATATGGATAAAAAATCAAACACACAGAAATGAAAACTAGCGTTTAACGGAAATCGACATTGAAATAGAAATGGCAACAAATGCAAAGGAAACAAAAATACATACGAAATAAAACATAAGCCTAAATAGATACACAATCCAACTGGAACAAATGGATCCCGGATCGGAATCAAATTGCAATGGATATCCTGATTATCACTCTCCTTCTTTAACTGTCTAACCACTGTGTACCACTTTTATATCCTGCAGACAATGTAAAACATTATTACGATGTATGTTCCAACATCACTCCATGTCTATAATTGCAATCCCTACAGAAATAAATGACTTCACAGCTGAACTCGCAAACTGGGACCACATTGCCTCCTGACGTGCAGCATACACAATGTGTCCATAGGATGTCGCTGATACTTTCCTGTCCTTCCACTTTTTTGAGTAGTATCGGAAGTAATTGACAGTCCATTGCATTTCGTGCTTCACCAAAATATTCTCTTCCAATGCTCGATCAAATGCCGCTTTTGCACGAAGCCAATTGACTCTATGAACTGCAATCATTGATGTCATGAATATTTTAAATGATGTGAAAGGCAAACTGGGCACTTGCATTCTTTCATCTGATCTGATGTTACACTATCTCCTGCAACATCCAAATACCAAAACCAGGGGAGTTCTGCATGCTTCCATCCTGACTCAGCCGGATCTAATAAAGTGGTACTCATCTTCAAATGTTCAGTTTTAAGGAGTTCGTAGCGAGCCAGAAGTTCTTCAGATTCTGGCAATGCTATCATTGCCTCTCTTGCAGAACGGTATATTTGAGCATACAGTCACAACAAGTGATCAGTGGAATGAATGGTGTCCCACGGACGAGTTTTGCCCGTCTTGGGATCATTAGGCCTGATCTGTGTGCGGAATAAAAAGGCTTTCTTCCCTAATGCAAGTCTCACCCCTTGCAAACTGTCATTACATTGTCCAGCCCTAAGCCTTAATTCCAAGCGAGCAGCATCAGCGAGGTTTCGTTGCCGAAGATCTTTCTTCATGGTTGAAGGCATTGTGATTTGATAACACTCCGGCCTGGGTCCGGCACCGATATGAATAAATGGATCTGGAAGATTTCTGAGCTTCGTGAGTTCAATTTCTCCATCGCTTGCGACTTCGAATAGCTCAGAAGGTTCATAGCCATAGCCTGCATCTTCTGTTAAATCTAGGCCCAAGTGTCGGTATGCTTGACGTTGGTGATCTGTAATCCTAGCTAATAGTTTGCTTCGCCGCTGTGTAATTTCAATTTGCTCTTTGACTGTTGGCGAGCGTCCAACCTGTCTCAGAAAGCCTTGCAAAGTCAACCTACAATCACCAAAGGTTAGACAGAAAGTTATGAAATATGAGTGATAAGCAGGATTGCTGCATACTGTGACTCCTGGATACGGATGCCTTGTGCTAGAACATCTATTAATCCGGCATTGCCTGAAAACATCTCGGTGTTGGTCAGTTGGAGCTGTACTTCTGCTTTTCCCGGCGCTGTTGATCATCAGTAAATGGCATGTGATAAGTCCATCAGTTCCTCACCTTTGTTCGTTTTCAGCACAAAATAATCCATGCTCCGAACATCTTGCGATCGCTTATCCTGTGCCTCCCATTCCGCCTGTCGCCATGATTCCAGATCCGCCTTCAAAGACGACGCTGTTAGTTTACAATATGCTTGTTCAGATGACACCAGAGCATCTTGGGCCCTTTTTAGCTTCCGAATCAATCTAGATACTGGAATTAAGTTGTTAACATGCTTAATCTAGCAAACATCCAGAGTTTAGCAACGTACCCATACCGATCAATTTTTTCCAGTTCGAATGATTCATGTGGTCGTCCAAAATCTCACTCTGGTGTGCCAATGTAGACCGTTTGGCGCTACAGGATGTCTCATTCAGTACGGACCATAACGTTTCGAGGATTTCTCCATCAATAATACCCGTCCCGATGATGAATGACAATGTAAACCTTGCGAAGCAGTCGATTACATGGCCTTTGACATGAAAGTCTCCAATTCCTCCCAGCAATTTCATGTCTTGTGGAATTGAAAGGTAGGGTGAATGATTGACATGGATGAAGAAGTTTATGAACCACTGGCAAAAGATATCGTACACCAGCAGACTTCGCTTTATTCCAGTCATGCTCTTTCCATTCAATGCCTTGCAAACTGCATAGTCCATATTCTTTTGTCTGTTCCATTAATGTCAGAACCTGTTTAACAAGTTTGGGAGAAGTACCACTGACTGTTCGCCTTTCTGAAAGTCAACCGTAGCTTCTGGAATGAAAAACCCATCTCTCAGACAAGCCACCGAACCTATGCCTGTAGCATCGCATCCAGTGATATCGACATTGCAGTCCGCCTTGAACTCGTCGCATGTACACTGCTCGTGTTTCGATTCCATGGCTACAGCCAAGTGCTTCTTGTATTCTGAATTCTCTGTCATGAACGATTGGCCGTTTGTCAAAGGCACATCGTCTTCTGGACGCTTTTGACATTTGTGTGACGCAGTGAAGTTCCCGTCAATTGCAAAAGCACGGGTATATAACCATCTGCCATAACTTGCCAGTTAGAATGTGGATTGTAAACAAACTTGCATAACCCACTGATCTGGCTTCTCCTCCCAATCTGTTGGAAGATTGATGCCTGGTTGTGGGCAGGCTGGGCACTGTACAGCCAGTTCTCCAGGCCCAGGCAAACAAACTTCATGTGCAAAACCATGCCACTTAAGATGTTTGAGATTTCTATATTGCCGGGTGCATCTGAGGAGTTCCCTATACCTATCCAGGACGAGGTGAGGAAAGGAGCCTGAAGTTAACCGGCGAAGTTTTTGGTAATAATGCCACGCCAAAGACTTGCATTCTTGGTTTTCAGCTAAGAATGCATCGAGTCCTTGGAATGTGAACAAGGTCTGGATTCGTTTGAAAGATGCCGGAAAGAAATGTAGATCTAGGGCTTGAATATCTGGTGGCAAGTGGTTTGGGCACATGCACCATTGAACGGGCAAGTGATGCACTCCATTCACATGCACAATGACAAGAACGTTTTGGCCCAAAGTCTTGCAATCCGAATTCCATTCCTCCTGAACATGTGTCTCTGATTCCTGCCCCACTCCCTCATCCATATCTGGCAATTCACCAGCCTCTGCCGCCTCCATTTGTGACAATTTTGATGATTCCAAGTCCAAATCGTCACCGGCATCTTCTGTCACATCCTGAAGCTCAGGTTGACCAAAGGCGGTTGCACTATCAGCTTCCCTGGGGATGGTGGGCATATGTAAAGATGTGGAATGTGCGGATGGGCAAGGTTTCAGTAAATTATAAGACCAGTTTTGATGAGCCATGAATCTTCGAAATATTCACCTATCCAGTGTTGCACCCGGTGGAACGGATTACTGGCATGGCTTGTTCTACAACATGTCATGCAATATATGAGATGACCGAGGCAATCTGTGCATCTCCAATCCCTGGAAATCCCACAGCTCACACACAGCCGATCAGGTGAGGACCCTTCAGATGCTATAATTCGTGCCAAATAGAAGTCGCGTTTCTCCAGGTATTCTCTCATATAATCATTCTGTGACTGGTGAATATAATAAGAGTTACCATTAATCAACATCCTAGCTCGATCTGGCAAAAACAATAATAAGACATGCCTTTGACTTCGGTAGCTTCAATGGTTCTAACATGGCTTGATCAAAGTCACAATGGCCGCCTGGACTATCATGTGGAGTCAATCCATGGGTGAGTTTTTCGGGTGACTTAGAAGGAGATTTTTGAGGACTGTTGGCATTCTTGCTAACTGTCGTCTTCTCCACCAATCCACAAGATGTGTAATAACCTGTAGAGCTCAGAATAACTGTGTCACCTGGCCCAGTAGTTTTTTGAGTAGGCTTGTATTTTTTAGTGGGCATCTCCAAACTAAATGAAAAGGCAGGCCGGTATATGCTAGAGGAACTTGGGTGAAGTACCGAAATCAGAGATGCTGACTTAAGCATCTCATGTCTAGCCATATGCAGTAAATCTAGCATATGTCAACTTGAGAGGTAGCATTTAACTTAAATACTCGTGACATGGACAAGAACAAGGCAGTGTGGACCACATACAACATTGAGAGCTTATTGTTTATTCTTCCCACCAGTGAGTATGTTATTATGTTAATGACAAACAAACCCGAAAGACTACCAGTCACGTGATTAACAGTGCGTTGTCGCGTTAAGTGCATCCTAGTACCAGTGTAAGTCTGCAGACTCACGACAGTACTAACACACTTCATCGTCGGACCCCG
>QMFE01006570.1:0-13178 GCA_003314665.1 Tricholoma sp. MG77 | reverse complement strand
CGCCAGGGTGGCGATCGCCCGTGGCAAGCCGGCGCGACTTTGCCAACAACACTACCTCCGACCCTCAGGCCTCAGGCCTCAGGGACAGACTCGGCGCCGGAAAATTAAGTCCGATATCCATGGAGTCACCGGCAAACAAAGACTCCTCGGGATAAACAACTTCAACTTGAAGTTATGACCATCGAGAGTCATATGTCAAGGCGGTATGTGGTGTCCTCAACTCCCGGATTCAGCTCACATTGCTCGCACAGGGATCTTTTCAGTCGCCGATTGCAGCAGCGGGTCTTCGTTCAAATTATCGCCAGGAGTTGAATCGGTGGGCTGGGGAAAACTTCGTTACCAGTTAGCCCTAGGGGCGCAGTCTGCAGATAACCTTACGTGAATTCTGTGCGCGCCTTCTCATCCACGTATGGTCTACGAAAAATACTCAGTCAAACTTGCAGGAAGCTCATAATCTTAGTCTGCCAACGTGAGTTGTAGCGACGTATTCCGAAAAACCGTCGCCATTGCCGTCGCGATCGCATTCTAATACATAGCTCAAGCTCTCGACCGTCCAACTCCCCCCACACAACTCGCTCCCTCAGATCCAACGCGCTGCACCGAAGCTGAAACTAAAACCAAAACCAAACTCTAAACCAATTCACTCCCGGGCCGGAGCTGTGACCAGTAAGCCAACCCTTCAATTTTTTTGGATCATACTAAACGAAACTTAAGTTGAAATCACGCACATGCCACGACGACGACGTGCGTTATGCCATCTTGTCCTCACTCGCCGAGTTCGTCATATGCCAACGTCGGCCGCGGCAGCATATTATTCGAAACCATTGCCATCGCGATCAGGTAATGGCACGTACGGAGTCTACCATCCTCAGGCCCCTAATCATCCAACTCCCAGTCCTTCCCGCAACTTGCTTCAAACCCAACTCGCACCCCCCAAACCAACCAATCTCATGCGCAAGCCCATTCTAATCCGCAGCCGCAGCCAGTAAGCCATTCCGTCAAAAAATATCCATTATTCGGTTCAGCTCATCTTATCAACCTTTAGCTGGATGACCATCTTCCCCATTTTGAGTACAACGCAATGGATCGGCCCGGGGCTCGAATCTCTCCAACCCCAATTCAGACTTTAGCAAGCCGACGAATTTCAGCAGGACAACAGCCCGGTCACTCCAGCATCCACATCCACAACTGCCATCGCCTCCAATGCACCTCGCCCGACTACACTATACTCGCTGTCTGTCCACACTAGACAACCCTCCAAAACCAGCTTTTCTCGATGTCCCTGAACCCCTGACGGCGACAATAATGACCCCAAATAGATCCCCCAACTCACACGCTCGACTCCTAATACCCGCACCCGCACCCGCACTTCCCACCATCCACGACCACGACCAACGCCGCACCCATCCTACCCGCGCCTCTCCGCCCATTAATCGTCGAAGCAACAGCAGCAGCCCCAACTCCAACCCACAAGCTCTATGAGCACGCCTGGTTCAACACCGTCAACAACGTGCAGAGCGAGATGTATGCAATGGTGGGAGTGGAGAGGGAGAGGCGTATGCAGGTGGAGGTGGCGGTTGAGGAGCTGAGGAGGGAGACTGGGGCGTTGAGGGGTAGGGTTTGGAGGGAGGGAAGGGGGATGAGGAAGGAGTTGGAGAGCGCTTTGAGGATTTCGGCGGAATGTAACCTGATGGATCCGATGGAGAAACTTTGAGCGGTCGGTTTCCATTTTCTTCATTTCTTTCATTTCGTTTCTGAATTATGTAAATTGAATAGCAGAAGGAATCTACTTGACCACCCCAACCACTGCCACCGCTGATCAACCTTCGTCTTCGTCTTCCGCATTTTCCAATCCTAATCACAATCCCAATCGCACGAACACCCGGGTGTATTGCGAACCTAGCCTCGGGTCAGATTCCGAACTTCAACCTGAATCATCATCATCAGGGGATGGGAAGGGGAATGAGCCACAACCACAATACCTCACTAACGGAAAGAGGCTGCACCTTCAAAATGTTCGCATCGGCGCCTACCAAGAGGTTGTTGACAAACCGTCCCTCTCGGTAGGAACTGAACTCTTTCTTACCTCCTTCACCGAAATTCTCAGCGTGGGAATCAGGGTGGAGGGAAAAAGTTATCCACTCTCGACGCTGATTCTCGGCGGAATGGCTTGGTGGGCGCCGAACTCTGTATCAGATACGCCACAGCGAGGCCAAAGCCCGGTTTGTCGATTAAGCTACAGTGGCACGTTCTTTCCTGGTGCATATCTGATCAACAAGCGATACTAATGGCGTCATTTTTTGTTGTTCAATGTATTGGCCTTTTCTTGAACCATTCAAGACGGAGTTCTGCCACAAGCAATGCCAGACGTCGCGGGAATTGAGAGCATTCGGGTTTGTTGTGACACTGTTGTGACGTGTTACATGTTGCTATTAATAGTATTATGAATTGTCGGGACTTCTTACGAAAGTTACTACCGTACAGTGCTTGCAACAAACGCTTGAACCCATCTAGCCAATAACATGCCCTGGACGCAAAGCAATTTCAAGAAAGTTGGCCAGATCGTGGTCCGTACGATGCCGATAGCACAATTTTGACAGGAACACTTGAGAAAGATTTCGCACTGGCATGTGAATGAGATGTCATTTGGAAAGTCTGTTTTCACAGGTTTCGGTCGTTCTTGCACGAATTTCCTAGTAAGTACTTGGTAGAGTGCCATCAGGCTCCTTGGATCCGAAAGTTGGTAGGGTTGTAATCACAGGTAAGTAGGACTTGCGATCTTTCGCATCGTTGGAGGAAGACCCGAGCTTTCTCATTTCGTTTAGACGATTCAAGCATTAATTCTTGACGACCACAATGCCTTTTCAGTTTGGCGCAACCGATGTCTCTACTATCAATGGTGGTACTTTTATTGATGTCGCTGGAAATATGCGTGTGTCGAATACCAACCATACCGATTCTCATGACTTTAAAGTCAACTCGGACAACATCTCTATGGAATCATATGGAAACATAACTGGTGGGTCTAATCTTTCCTCGTTGCTCCGTACGTCTCCCGACCGCATAGCATGATGCGTAGCCGGCGCTGGCGGAGGAGGGGGCGATGGTATTGCGACCAACGGTGGTGCAGGGACAGGCGGAAATGGGGGTGCGGGCGGGAGCATCAATCTTAACTCGAATGGAGAGGGAGGTAAATCCTTTGCATATATGGCTTATCGCGCGCGGGATCTAAATCCGGGAACAATGAAGCATCTCGGATCAGGAATACATCACCCAAGATCGGGAAAGCGACCAAAGCAGCCAAAAATGCTGTTGTCACTAGGGTTTTTAAGGACATTAAAGGTAAAATCCTCATACTATCAAGCCTCGATTTGTCTTACCTTCTGCTAGCTGGGATCGGGGGCAAGGGCGGCGGGGGAGATACTGAAGGTGGTATGGGGGGCAGGGGAGGCTCCACACAATTCAAGTTGTCCTCCGAGGCTGACTATGAATTTAGTGGTATAGAAGGTGAAGTACATCCATATGTTCTTTCAAACTTCGGCACTGATCAGGCATTCATAGCTGGAATTGGGGGCGAAGGTGGACGCGGAAGAGTCAAAGGAGGACAGGGCGGGAGTGGAGGTGACCTCTCTGTCGCGTAAGAGGAAACGAGGTATTCGGGGCGTTCTATTGCATGACCGTACGGCTTGGACTGTATCAGATATGACTGCAAAACTATTTCTGCGTCGGTCCTCCGCTGACAGATTCGAATTTCTACGCCAGGCGGTCAGCCAAGAGATGGCAATGCTAACGATTCGGGTAGCTTTTTACGCCTTGAATGAATTTGACAACGCAGCTCTCTCTCGTCATGATCTATACTTTGCCTTTGTTCACTGACTGAGAGGCGATGCCCCTTTACAACGTAGTCCGGGCCATAAGGTAATGGCCTCGCAGTGAAGTCAGAGGACTTAACGGACCGTACTTTCCACTGACTGTAACAGGTTGCAATCTCCTGAAGTGCAGGGCTCTATTCATATCCCAAATTGAAAGAGCACGACCAACTATATAATTCATCGCGATCGTTACGATTTATTATACACTGGCAGGCACTGCCAATACCAAGTACCAGCCGCTAATCACCAACAGTTGTTCTCTATGTTCCGCCTTCCCTCTATCCTCACTCACCGACACCCCCGGTATAAATAATTCATTTTCGTCACTCCTTTACGCTTAAGCCCCCAATTACAGCTCGTAGCCTGAAAGTCTATTCATTCAAGGAAAAGGTGGTCGCCGCCCAGGTCACTTACCAGTGTCACCATTTAATGTCAAATGCATGTTTTCGAGCTGCAATTCACAATGGCAGGATCTTTTTTTAAGGCCATACCTGATGGCAAGCTCATACTTAACAACTCCACTTGCATGTATTCCTTGGTCAAAAAGTCCGACTTGTGGAAACAGTTATGTAGTACATAGGGTACAGTTTACAATAACGAGTTGGCATTACATGCAATTCTGTCGAAATTCAATAGTGTATGTAGTAGTGATCTTGTATAACGAAGCCTGGCCATATCACATCGAACCTCCAACCCTCTGTTTTAATATGGCCTTCCGCAAGCGGTTGGTCGCCTGTGGGTTTGCACCTGCAGGCAGAGGTACAACATTATAACCGTTAAGATATGCAACAAGTAAGTTTCCGGCAAGGTTGTCGATCACATTGACGGAGTGCAACGGCGGGAGGTTATGCTGATCATAAGTTAGGTTGCCATCAGCATCATTATAATGGGCATACACACAGGTGGCTGGGTGGGATCAGTCCCATTAGCAAAGGGGACAATTTCGTATGGGACAACAGTTCCGTTCCCCCTACCCTGGTTTATAAGCTGTAGAAGCTGGAGTAAGTTATACCTAGATACGAAAGATAATAATAACGTACTCGTTTCAGGTCTGCACCCATTTCGGCTCTTATATCATTCCGAATATCAATACGGAGTTGCTGAACTGCTGCTTGGAACCAAAGTGGCGCCACAGCTGAAAATCAAGTTAGCCAGCAGACAAAACTTGGTAGGAGGTGATGTGGTACCTTGGGGGCCAGCTGCTGCAGCTGCTTGGGTGACTACGCTGTGCTCATACAGGATGGCGTTGTGACAGTCATTAGGCGTACATCGGATAGCAGGGGGTCGTTCCCCTGGAACTAGGCTTAGAAGCCAAATATACACCAAGTGAAGTCCACGTACTTGCGCTCAAATCGACGTCGCGACGATATCTTATGGCGGCGAGAACATCGCCGACGGTAGGGGGGGAAACTGGTGCAAGTGGTAGTTGTACGTTGGGGTCCAAAGGTGGCGCAGGGAGTGCAACTGGTGGAGGAGCAGCCATTTTAAACTAGAATTACAGTAACAGTAGAAGGAAAGGATAAGGTCTTTGGCGAAGTAGTAACAGTGACCAGTGAACGCTATCAACCCCTACTATAATACTTAAGTACTAGGGTTTGACGCGATCATGTGACATGCAAACAATGCACCCACAGTCGATGCGCGTCGCGCCCCTGCATCAGGCATTAGCTTTATAATGTAAAAAAAAACCAATAACAATATTTTGCCAATAGTGAAACGGAAACAGAGACGGAAACAATCTTGTGTAACAGCGCGTTCTCTGTCTCACACTGATTCCAACCACTGTTGTAGTCAAAGAACGACATCATGAGCAAATCATGAGGAACGTGGTACAACACAAGCTTCGGTAAGTAAATTCGAAGATCAGCATTTAAAGATAAGAAAGTGAAGGATGAGGTTACCTATAGATCTTCGTACGATCATAATGAAACATGTGAATTTCACAGGCACCTGCAAGTGCGGAGTACTGTGAGCGACAAAAGATCAGAAAGGTGGAGATATTGCCTTGATGACCAGCGTTAAAACCGCAGTCCAATCTCACGTCTCCAGCTCCCACCCGGAATAATTTTTTTTTTTTACTGCGCCTCGCGGGTGGTTTGGAGCCTGGTCTCCATCCAATGTTGATCCAATGTCCACATATTTTCTTAAAGATTAACCTCCTTATATAGAGATGTAGTACTTGTGTGGATCTCAAGAAGGCAATGACACAGGGTTACTGGCGTGCTCGGTTGATTAACAGGTATAAAGCAAACACTATAACCTGCAATAATTTATAAATGGGCAAACCAATACCAGCACCCTGCCACTACCAATTCCTTCGTTTAAAATTGACGATAAATTATGTTTGGCCCTAGCCCAGTGCAGATCTACAATTCTCGTATCAATAACTTCAGTAACGAGAACTCGCATAATGCCACTCATACCACCACCACCGGGTCCCGTAACGATTCCTCTAATCGCAAAAATGTGCATAATCCTTTTTGTCAATCGGGGTCCCATCCTTTTTCATACTTGTAATATTGATCGAGTCTCTATAGCACCTTGTGAGGCGCGCAACAACTGCAACGTCAGAGATAAACTGCCCGCAGACCATGTCAACCACTTTCTTCTCCCAGATGTTCGTCACCTCCAATCTAACAATCCATTTCGCCGTCAATCCTCTCATCTATAACAACCTAATGCAACTGGCCCATCCACCTCCTTTCCGGCTGCTCGAAACACAATAATGTCACCGTGTCACGCCACCGCAAACCAAGAATGGGAGAGATTTTTGGATGAAATGATGCAGGAGGGAGTCGAGTCTCAGGAACCCCACGACGAGTGCATGATCCGTTGTCCTATAGCACGCTGACAAGGCAAGCTCCACACTCTAGCAACACACTCTAGCAAATCATCGCTGTCCGGTCCAATTGCGATCACCCCAGCATATCGTGCAGTTATTCCACCATTCCATCTTGGACACCTCCCAGTTACGCACCGGATCCTATTCCTCACCCCCACTCTACACTGCGTCTCCCAATCCTTGCAGCTCATGCAGGACATTCCATCTACCTGATCTCGCACAGTCCTGTGCACCAACGGTAATATGCTACCCGGAGATTTCATCGTCGTCTTGCCAGCACCCTTTCCATCTAGCGTACAGGATGACACCCTCTGACGAAGCATGCCATTGCTCGATCCATTGTCCTGCATATACACCGCGTGTCCCCATATCATGCACAGGCGCAGCTCACTGTTGACGGAACTTCGCATTTACCTTCTCTCGATGCTTCGCTTTCCACCTGCCACGCGTTGAATTCTCGCCATCAATACTTGAATCCCCAAGACATGCAGTACGCTGTTCGCTTTCGGCACTTCACTTTCGGGTCCTTGTTTCGCCATACAGCAGGAGACGTCCGGGACGAGAGGCTAACAAAAGCTGGTAGAATTCGGACCAGCGTCAGGTGGTGGAATTGATGAGCAAACATTCGGAGGCGGACAGGATGTCGTCTATGAGAGAGAGTTGGATTCGGAAATCACAAAGCTCAAACATTAAACTTGCTGCATACCGTTAATTAACCATTAGGATGAATTATTTGCTTGCGGTTCTTGCCCATTTCCTAATGGCCAGTGTTCAACACACTCGATGTCAAGTCCAATAGTCAGTACAAGTACCTGTTTACAACCGGTTGTAAATTGTGTAACTCTTATATGATAAAATCATTGCGTACTGAGAGTTTCTTTCTGCACCCGGATGTTTTACGAGCTTACACAAAGCCGCCGGTCAACCGGCGTCAACACGTTCACAATTAAGCCTGTATTGAGAATCGAAAGTCAGCGTCCCAGCATATAAAAGTCACAAAAACGCGACGACCTCCTCCTTCCGCTCCAAACTCCTTTTCTGCTCCTCTCGCATACTTCATTTCGCGAGTCAGACCGAACAACTCATCGATTGATGCCATCTTGGACTTCACTGGGGTTTTATAACTGCACATATCGCTACTAGGGAAATGAAATCCAGTTTTCCTCCATAAGGTGCACAACAACCTACAATGCAACACACCAGCTAAAAGTTGGACAGAAATGAGGGTCTCGAGACAACCTCAAATAGCCGATAATGCGTTTTCCGTCACACGGCCTCAACCACCATTTGGTCAAATAACGGGATATCCCAGAACATAGTGCAACACCAAGCTTCTCCCGAACGGCTGAGGTGGCATGAAAACATGGTGAGGCATCCCGCTGGCCAGTCTTGCAAATAAGTAAATTCGAAGATCAGCATTTGAAGAAAAGAAAGTGGAGAATGACGTTACCTATGATTTGTACGATCATAACGAAACATACCCAAATCTCACAGGCGCTCGCAAGTGCGTTACTGTCAGTGACAAAAGCTCAGAAATGTGGAGAATTAAATATAAATGGCGGGGTCTTGCCTTGATGGCCAGCGTTAAAACCGTGGTCTAATCCCACATCTCTAGCTCCCACCCATTCAGCGTCTTGACTACCTGGCGGTTACGCTTTTCTCACCCGCTATCACTAGTCCGCTGCAGTCGTCGACTATTTGTACGACGAACCCTCTAACGAAGTCGCAGAATAGCGATAAAACAGGCGACGTGGAGGCCGATTTCCTGGGAGTGAATGACTCGTCGAGGCAAGTTTGACTCTGTAGGATAGTCGGGAGGGAAAGAGGAAAGCGGATATAGACGCCAATAGGTCGGACCAGTGGTGAACGGGAGGAACAAGGGACGAAGAAGATTGAGAAGTATGCGTAAATCAACACAGGAACCTATGAAACACGAATCAATGAGATACCAAATAACAAGCGGAGTAAACACCAACCTCGGGGTTGCCAATCACAGAATACTTGATCGTCGAGGGATCCAAGTGGGTCTTCGGCGTCTATCCAATCTTCACACTACGGCTTTGCAACGCAGTCCTCCTCAACTTCCACGCTACTTCATACATATTCCTACTTCCGGCCCAACCACCCCATTGCGCTGCTCAGTTGTCTGCAGAAAATGTGGTAGTTGGAACTGATAAATGGTGATTCGTGATGTCTCGTTCTAGTGGTTGCCGTTTTATAACCTAAAACGTGACGAACATGGGCTAGAGCATGGGCATGCTGCGTCGGTGGAACGGTAGGCGTTGGTTTGATGAAAGGTAGCATGGTTACCCTAATTTGAAGGGGATAGGTCAGTTGCACTCAAAAGTAGCAGACAGCGAATTCACGTGCCGTACCCAATCATTATCGCATACCCAACTAGGGAGGCGATTCAGACCCGAACAACTAATCGATGTCATTTTGCATTTCACAATTGAATATATCCATACTGGGGAAGGGTTAGCCTAGTTTTCATCCAGAAGTACGCGACATTCAGGTCTACAATGGAACAGATCAGCATTTGAGAAAAGAAAGTGGCGGATATTCGTACGGTTACTAGCATGACGAAACACATGCTAAAATCTCCAAGCACCTGGTAAGAGAAAGTGTGGTGATTCGCGGTAACGCTATTGGGGCAAAGAAAGATCAGAAAGGTGAAGAATGAAAAACAAACGGCGGGGACTTGCTTTGCCAACTAGAATTCGACCGCAGCCCAACCTCATGTCGCCTGTTCCCGCCTGTTCGCTGTCTTGACGAACTGGTAATTACGATTTCCTCACCCCGGCCACCACCAGCAGTTGCACCTTCCTCGACCTTCTGAAAGTCTGTTGCACTCCCTGAGCCTTCGTAGGACGAGTACTGATTAAACACATACGCGGCGCGGCACGGAGTGAGTTTTCCTGGGATAACTGGTCGAGGCAGGTTTGACTTGGTGGGGTCGTTGGGAGAAACAGGACTGAATGAGGAAGCTGATATCGCAAAGGAGGTGGTTCGGAGGGGTCGGGGAGGAACAGGGCCGGAGAAACCTACGAACACAAATCAATGAGATACGAAATAACGAGCGAAGCAAACACCAACCTCGAGCTTGTAAATAAGTACTCAACTGTCGAGGGATCAAAGTAGATTGTCAGCGTCTATTGGATCTTCATACTACCGGTTCAACTCACCATGAACATTCAAATATTGAACTGTTATCGACATCGGACTATGATGAGGATATGCCTTGTAGTACATGAAACAGCTGTAGCCATGGGAATGAAGTTGATTTTCATGATCCCTTCGCTATCAAGGCTGAGTGATGAAGCACGCCGCTATAAAGGTTGAGTGTTGAAGCGTGCTTCATCTTCACACTAGGCAAGGAACGATGATGGTTAAATGGTGTTGAATGCAGCAAGGCCTTCGTTGTGCCCTAGGTGTTGGCAGGCCCCAGGCTGCCCAGATCGAATTACCAGTTATTACGGATAACTCGAATGACAAATAGCAAAACTCACAAAAGAACAACCGACGTTTCTGTTTATCGAAACTACGGCGATGCGGGCTTGGAGTCGAGAAGCTGAACGAAGACAATTTCAAGTGGTCTTGGACAACATTCGCACGAAAGCGCTTTCCCTATCATCTGCCAGCAACGGGCCCAAAAGTTTGATATCTGTGCCTGCTTTCATATTGTTTAAGTGAAACGTCCCGGTTTATGCACTGACCGGTGATGCCTGGGTTCGTCGTTCGACGCTAGTACTGCCACGGTGATGATATCCGATTCGTTTGCAACTAAAAACAAGATTCCCGCGACTTTGGCAGTAGATTTTTAGCCTCGTGTGAATTGGCAGCGTCTGCTGACCACAACAGGGGGAAAAAAGACCTTTAGGCAATAGGGGAACATGATAGGTGAAGTAATAGGCTGTACCTTCAATGAACGTATCGAGTCAAGTTGGGAGAATAACAGACCGTATAACTTGAAATAAGAGGATGTTTATATACATATAATGGCGGAAGAGCGTCAGGTTCATAGGATACGTTGTGATGTTCATAAAATTCTTGCACCCACTTAATTGGAAGATGGAGACGTTACTAACTTACTAGGTGTTAATCTGGGATTCAATGCCGTAACAAGTCGCATGACCGAAACTATTTTCGGTTGACCTGAAAGTCTCACGAAAGTCACGGCAACGTTGCTGAAGACCACAGGATGCCACGGGTAGACACAGACGAGCATTATAGTCCGAAGTGTGCTTTAGGCCAGACGCCTGCCACTGCCAGTGCCGACGAGTGCCGACGCTCATGTGGTCACTCGAAGTCCTAAGCAATTCTGTGGTATGTTTGCGGCAAAGACCGAGATGGATCCGCGAAAAGCTTCATTAAACTACCAAATTAGGGTGGATATCATCAGAGGATGGGTACAGCCTTGGGTAGCGCGAAAGGCTTTAAGGTAAACTACCAAATTAGGATGGTAGATATATTTCTCTTTAGAAGCGTCAAGCAGTACACAGGATATCATTTTATTGAAGTCAGTCGGTTGTGTGTCCCAGTGGATGACTTTCCGTAGGCTTTAGGAACCTAGATATCATTCTAAATGACTCCTGAGCGGGGCTCGAAAAAAAATATAACTAGGTTTCTAAACCATAACAATGCGATGAGCAGATTAAGAAATTAGCAAGTAGGATTTTGATCGACGATAAGGATCTAGTCCTCTGAAGATGGACGACGAGGATGAGTTTGTGCTTCTGTTGCAGTTGATGCTAGCTGAGCAGCAGGGAGATGAGTTCGAAGATGAACTCTTAGCATGTGTAGGGTTGGTGTGCTATGGGCTCGAAGAGGCACGGCAGCTTAGTGTTTTGAGACGTTCATTACAACGTCTATATCTTACTCGCGCAGATCTTCTCCCTGATCCATGCACAGACACTCCCTGGCAGGCACTTTATCATAGCCAAAGTGACCGGGGATTCATCACCACTATGGGCTTCGACGTCATGACTTTTCATGACATCCTTCATCATGGATTTGAGAGACTATGGAATGAAACACTCGATGCTCTTGTCAAGTGGCCTTGGTTAAAATGCAAATCAAATACAAACCCGGGCTTTGGCTCTAGTATATCAAAAGCGCAGCAACCCTGAGTCATATGTTGTCGGCCAGTAGCAACAACGGTCTCAAGATGAAAGAGATTCAGAAGGTGGCAAATTCAGGCAAAGTCGTGTATCGCAAGGTATTTAATTTTCAGCGTCGAAGGTCCTGCTTCAAGTTCTCACGGTGGCAGCGAGATCCACAAGTGTCGGACGATGAAAATGTGAGTGAAAATGTGTTTATATTTAGATTTAGACCTGAAAGAGGGGCTCGTATGCCCCTTCCTGATTCAAATCTAGAAAGGTGTCGAATTGACAGCTGACTTCGAAACAGGACCCATTTGGCAAGCGGCTTCTCGGCTGATGTCATTTGAACGATTTAGAAATATTATCTAGGTTCCTAAAGCCCACGGAAAGTCATCCAGTATAGGTTTAACTTCGTGGTGGTAACATTGATTGTGGTGTCCAATTGGCTGGTGCCTTATGTCGTCTCCAAATCTGGCCGACAAACAGCCAAACTCCAATTCCGAATAACCCCAATTGGCAATAACTAACAAGCCACATTTCGTTGCCGATCGTCTTTTCCAGATCGATCGGCCAGACTACAGTTTCACTCCTGGAAGAACCACTGTGAATTGTTTATGTATCAGCTTGCCACCTGTACCCTGCCACCCACTTCCTTTGTTTAAATTTGACGATAAGTCATGTTTGGCCCTAGTCCAGTGAAGATCTACAATTCTCATATCAATAACTTCAATAACGAGAACTCGCATAATGCGACTCATACCATCACCACCGCGTCCCATAACGATTCCTCCAATTGCAAAAATGTGCACAATCCTTTTTGTCAGTCGGGGTCGCATCCTTTTTCATTCTTGTAATATTGATCGAGTCTCTGTAGCGCATTGTGAGGCACGCAACGACCGAGACGTCAGAGACAAACCGCCTGCAGACCACATCAACCACCTTCCTCTCCCAGATGTTCGTCACCTCAAATCTAACAATCCATTTCGCCGTCAATCCTCTCATCTATCACAACCTGATGCAACTGGCCCATCCACCTCCTTTCCTGCTACTCGAAACACAACAACGTCGCCGTGTGACGCCACCGCAAAGCAAGAATGGGGGAAATTTTTCGACGAAATGATGCAGGAGGTCGAATTCCAGGGCGAGTGCATGATCCATTGTCCTACATGTGGATCGCCGTCAGCACACAGTCAAGGCAAGCTCCACACTCTAGGAAGCCATGGCTGTCCGGTCCAGTTGCGATCACCCCAGCCTTTCGTGCAGTCATTCCACCCTTTCATCTTGGACACCTCCCAGTTACACACTGGATCCTATTCCTCACCCCCACTCTACACTGCGTCTCCCAATCCTTGCAGCTCATGC
>QMFE01006567.1:0-10946 GCA_003314665.1 Tricholoma sp. MG77 | reverse complement strand
CCGCTTTGCGCCTCGCGCTTTGCTCTCCACGCATCGATGCTCTGCGCTCGATCTTGCATGCAACTCCGTTCATGTCTTCGCACTACTGCTACACTCTCTGCAACTGTTCGTGCTTGTTCCCCGCGCGCATGCGCACGCTCCCACGGCAAGTGTTACATTCATTGCAATCTGTTTTCAGCTTGCATCACCTCATGTGTCTGTCCATCATCCATTCCATCCTGTCCTGCATGTTCGTTCTCGGTTCGTAACAGATGGCCATTTTTCAGAATAATGGTCATCCACACATCCATTTCAATATCCAGCTTGCATATCTCATGTAAACTGTCCTAGATTTCACCCAGACATACATAGGTATCATATGAAACATGTGACAATACAGCTAGACACAAAAAGAAAAATTGAGCTCATGGCACATGATTTAGAATGGAGTGTCAGTTATCCATGGATGACTCACAGTAGGCCCTACTGTGTGGTAGGGTAACGAGTCCCACTCGTCAACCCCACCCTTTATCTGTTTTCTTTTTAGTCTTGGTATTCAGTGCATTGTTGCGTCACCGACAGTTTCATTTTATTTTTACTTTCTAGTTCACAAGTACGCAACGCGTTGGTCACGCATTTGCCCACGTTTCCACCTCCTTGGCCTTTGTGCTGACAGCATGGCTGTCAATGGGAAAGAACAGTTCTGGTTTTTAATTAACCTTGCGTTTGGTGTTTCTTTGATTTATTTATAACTCATCTTGGCACTAGATTCAATATTTCCTTTTCTGGCTAGTCAACATCCACAATCGAAGGGTCTAACAACTGGACGGTAGGGCCGAGAGGTCCCATCTGAGTGCTCTCCGCACTTGCTGGGGGCACAAGTCGCGTCTGCAAATAGAGAGCCTCAATGAGGAACCAATCCCCGAGTCATCCCCAGTTGGTGAAACCCCTAGATGAGGACTTGACGACGCCACTCTAAGACCACTCGCCGCATGGGCACAACAATGTCTTGTATCTTCTTTGTTAGTTTTCGAGCTGTCATCTTTTTTTTGTTAATTAATTTAGCTTTCACATTGTTTGGTCCTGTCAACGCAAGAGAACACGTGCAATGGGGTTGTTTGTAGTTTTTTTTTGTACCCGATTGTATAAAGGTGCCCTCCCACCTGTCAAATGGAGCATTGAACTTTACTTGCACTATTACGTTCCCACCTTAAGTTTTCCCCAAGTCCCTTGAAGTCTCACAAGTCCTCTGCACAACAAGGTGTAGAATTAAGATAAGTCCTCTAGTTTTCAAGTTTCACGGCCCTTCAGGCCCTAGTTTCCAAGTTTCATATTTTTACTTCTTATTTACATGGCGAGGGAGTCCTCCCTCTCACTCTTTTGATTTCGATGATGGAATCATCATCTACGCGTTTTTCCCACATGATCTTGTTGATCGTGTTCTCAATCGTTTGTTGATCACTCAACGACAACGTGTTGTGCGTCGGTCACATCTCATAGCACACCCGCTCCCAACCTTCAACTCACCTAGTACCATGCGACGAGCTGACCAACGTCAATGCACCCCAGTTAAACCATCCTCTCTGCCACAAGTGGTGACCGAGACGGGGGGACATCGGTTTTCCGTGCAAACCGTCGCACTTTACAACCCAGGTAAGTCCAAACTCACCGAAATTTTACTAATTCATCAGTTACAGAACTGCTGATTGTCGAATTCGATGCTACCCATCTCATCAAGTATTCTACATATCTCCACATTCCCAACGGAGTCGGCTTGTAGCCGTCCATCTAGAATTGACCTGGGTGTCGCTCTAAGTCTTCTTTGCCTGTCTTACACAAGATCCGACTGTTAAAATCACCCCACTCCACTATTCCAATTCCTATCTGCCTTGTACAAGCTGTCACGACAACCCTCAACCCTTGTTCCTCTCACTACATGAAGTAAAGCCTGACAGTTGCACTCAACATCAAATCCTCAGCCTCCAACCACCTCTCAAATGACTACGCCGTCTGGCTCAGCTCAGCCCGCTCTGGGAGTGTCTAATGCGCCCACCTTAAACCCTACAAACACGACTAACTGATCTATCACGCCAATGCTGGCTCTTAGTTCGACTAATGCGCCACACTTCAAAGGAAAACGAGTCACTGAGTTCCTGGATACTCTCAAGCTTCATGCTACTGCTGCACAGATAGACCTGAACAGCCTCCCTCGACACATGTTGCGGTATTGCGGCAGTAAAGTGCGATACACAATTGAGTCGGCCCCCCATTGGAAACAAAGTGATTGGGTGGCCACACGTGCTTATTTAATCAAGTTATATGGATCGAACGACTGCAAACACCATTTCACAATGGAGAAGTTTCGAAAATGGGTCGACAAATATTCTGACAGGAAGAACTTCAGCAATATACAGGACGTTGACCGGTATTACCAAGACTTCATGGCTCATGCGACCCCATTGATAGCTGAGTCGAGACTTTCGGATAGTGAGGCTAACATTTTATTTTTTAGCAGGATACTGAAAAGCATGAAGGAGTCAATTCGCCGAAGCTTACCAGCCACCCACACCACTGTGCAATCACCTCCTGATCATGACGATGTTTTGGTACTCCTCCAAAAGGAATTTGATGAAGATGATCTGGCCAACCACAACGTGCTCAGTTCAGACGACGATGACAAAAGCACAGACAGCGGTGATGACAGCGACGATGATTCTGATGGCAACTATCGATGTGGCTCCAAGTCTTCATGAAAAAAGAAAAAGAAAGTGAAATTTGTCACCAGGAAGCCGTCGCCAGTCCCTTTACCAGATCAAACAGCTCACATGGCAATCGATGCACTCACAAAGCAAATGCAAGACATTCAACTCTCGCTTCGTGAACTGACAGCAGTCAGGACCTCTGACAATACAGCAGTGCCTGCTGTGCCTGCAGTTCCTCAGGCTACTACTGAATGTCGATGTTTTATTTGCGATAAACCTAATACCCACAGGTTAGGTGTTCATAACTGTCTGGAGGTCAAAGTCCTTTTTCAGGAAGGACTCGTAGCATACACCCTGGATGGTAGACTGATGCGAGCTGATGGTTCGAATCTTCCTTGAGGCATTGTTGGTAACGGCGGCATGGCAAAGCAGTTGAGAGACGAGAAAGCAATGGAGAATTTAAAAGGTAAAGGCCGAGAGGGGCGGGACCTCCCTCCTCATATGGCCACAACTGTGGGTCTCCAAACGAACGGTGAAGATTTATTGGGCAATGACATCTATGGTATTTCGTCGTTCCCCACCAGATGGAATTCCTTTCCCGTCACGCGTCCTCAAGCCAAGAATGAACCAAGGAAAATAAGTACACCCAAAAAGGATACTAATTCGGATGCTGGGTACACACCATCACCTACAGCTATGCAACGACCACCGATGCAAGCTGAAAAGTCTCCCCCAATGCCTCGCCCTCCAATTATCAACACGTGAGAAGGCTGGGAACAACAAAAAGCAGCGAAGAAGGACAAGTTTCCAGTTCAACCCCCAAAAGAAGGGACTGACCAAGCCAATGGTGACAAGATCTCGACAAAACTGTCAGCAGGGTATCACTTCACTTTTGCGATTCAAGATATGATCGGCGGTGATGTTGTTCAGCAGAAAATTCTTGAAACTATGATAACCCTCCTGCTGAAAGAAATTTTAGGAATATCCCCAGAGTTACAGAAGAGATTTACCGGCCTAACAAAGACTCAACATGAATACACAGCAAGTCCTGTAACAACCACACCTTTCCAAGAGCTCAACACATCATGAAACTCGACACTTGCCCATTCAAAAATTTCCCTCTCCTACGACAAAGAAAATGAGAACATCAATGAAATACTAGTCAGGTATTCTTCCGCCGTTAAATTACACACTAACCCACTCTTCGCGATGACCACCGGTCGGTTCGAAGGGACATTGGCCGGCTGTCCAATTGTTTTCATAGTCGACACTGGCTCTGAGCTTAACCTAGTCTCATACAGCTTATTTCAACAGACAGCGCTAGCCCTCAACATGGACAGTGCTCGCTGGTCACTCAAGGGAGTAAACAGTGGCCCAGTACCACTTTTAGGGTGTTGCCGAGATGCTCCCATGGACTGTGGTGGCCATCAGTTTGACCATCACTTTTTCGTCAACCGGGAGGATACAGGAAAACAAGATGTTATACTTGGACAGCCCTGGCTACAGTGGTATTCAGCAACATTGGCGTATTCAAGGACGGGGATCATCGAGATGTGTTTATGGAAAGACAGTGATTGCAATCAGCATGAGTGCCACCATCAGCGGCCTACTATTTCTATTCAACTTGTTGCTGTTAATTTGCCAAGAAATACTGATCGACTAACTTTCCAGACACGTTGTGCAGCCATTGCAGAGGTTTCAGATTTGGAAAATTGAAGACAGACACGCGGCCCAAGCCTGTGAATGAACAGGGCATGTCTGTACCAAGTGTTGGGCGATCATTTTGGTGCCTCATTGGGGAATTGGTTGCTAACGAGGACGATCTTGATTTACTTACTTTTCTTGACCCACCTGAGGCTTACGATGTACTTCTTTGAGCTTTTTCTTTTGCAGCTTCAGCCCCTACAAACCCTCTTGATACTTCTTGGACACGATGAGCATTATTGTGGGACAACACTTCTTATAATTCATCAGCCGCACAAAAGCGCAAGTACAAGCCGGTCAATCGCAAGGTTCAGCCAGTCCCAACATACATGCCTGATCCTGCAGGACAGGTCTTCAAGACAATTACAATACCTGAACCCACCCCATTACCCCTCAATCCCCCATATCTAGTGGATTTTGAACCCACGACCCATTTGACCCGAGATCGACTTGATTTCATCCTTGGGATGGTACCCAAGGATTTCTTATCTGAACGGGAGGTCGACTTACTGGTCTATGTTCTTTGGACTTGTGATAAAGCTCTTGCATTTTGCGATGCAGAGCGAGGTACGTTCTCTCGGGAATACTTCCCTGACTATGAAATCCCTGTAATAGAACATACGCCCTGGGTCCAGCCACCAATACGTGTACCCAAGGCCATTGAAGCAACAGTTCGACGAATGTTGGAAGAACAGAAAGCAGCTGGGAAATATGAGTATTCAACAGCCTCTTACTGATCAATGATTTTCACAGTTCTCAAGAAAGCCAGACTGCGAATTGCCCATGATGTCCAAGAATTGAACAAAGTAACAATCTGTGATGCGGCACTACCCCCCATGTAGACGACTTCACTGAAGGATTGGTCAGTTGCGTCATCTACGCGCTAGCTGATTTATTTGCAGGATACGACGGTCGAATTCTAGCAGTCAAGTCCTGGCCTCTCACAACTTTCAATTCCATTATAGGGCCACATTGGCTTACAGTACTACCTCAAGGAGTGATGAACTCTGTCCCCGAGTTCCAAAGGTGCACCCGACATGTCTTTCAGCCTGAAATACCTGATGCTTGCAATGTTTTTATTGATGACATTACATTTATGGGAGGGACTTCCACATATGAAGATGAGGAGGTCTCCCCTGGCATTCAACGCTTTGTTTATGAGTTTGCAACCACCCTCCAACGGAATTTCACTTGGATGATAACAGCTGGAATAACCGCCTCAGGATGGAAACTCATTATCGCAAGATTCGCAACACCCGAGTTGGAGGTTGTAGGATCAGTTGTCTCCCAGCATGGATGGCACCTCAAGCATGGACTGGTAATGAAAGTACTCAACTGGGGAGAGCCATGTGATCCTTCCGATGTCCGTTCATTCCTCAGGACAGCAGGAGTTGGGCGAAGATGGATTAAAAATTTCTCCCTTATTGCGAAGCCTCTAACATTGCTGACACATGGATCTTACAGAGAATTCTTGTTTGATGACGAGGCACACGATGCCATGGAAAGACTCAAGCAAGCTATGGCATCGGCTCCAGTGCTGGTGTGTCTTGACTACAATACTGCAAGTCTGATTACTCTCCCCCCAAGAGCCTCAGATGAGGGACTTGTAATCATAGCAGTCAACTCATGCAGCAACAGCGCAGGATGGGTCATTTTTCAGCATCAAAAAGAAGAGAAGCACCCGGTGATATACGGCTCCTGTACCTTCAGCGAAGTCGAAACTCACTACTCACAGCCGAAGTGCAAACTTTATGGTGTCTTTCGTGCCTTGAAGGACTTGCGGCACCGAATTTGCGGCATCCATTTCCAATTGGATGTTGATGCAAAGTTCTTGGCTGAAATGATCAAAACTCCTGACTTGCCAAACGCTCCCATGACGCACTGGGTCTTATATCTTTCCCTTTTTGATTTTGAAGTTAACCATGTGTCCGCAGATAAGCACAGCCCAATGGACTTTCGAGAAGAAAGTGTTCGCCCTTGGATTCAGACAAAGAAGATGCCGAAGACTATCTTGACAGGTTTATAGGGATAAGTTCATTAGTGAGTGAATCACCCCTTGATCATTTACTGACTCCCATCTCTCGAGAAACTGATACAACTTACAATTACATGCCCTCCTTCAAGGAAGGCATTGTGGATATGCTCCATTCCAGCCCAGCAGTCCCTTTTGTAGACTATGCAACTGCAACTACCATCAACACTCTCAGCATTCCTTGGTTAGATGATGAGGACAACCAACATTATGAACAAGTAGCCCGGATCCGCAAGTACAATGGTTTTGGGTTTGATTCCTCGGTTCAAGATCCAACAACACTCAAAGGTTCGTTAATCACACATGTTTTGCTGAAGAGTACAGATACCCTCACATATACGGGTCACAAGTTTGAGAATTGTCGTACACCGGCTTATGAAACAGTTCAAGTTTGCCTGGGTGATGAGGTATTGGATCTCGAGATTGTCACATATTCTTATGAGTATATGTCGAAACCATGACAAGGTGCGCCACTTCCAATACCTCATGATTCACTGCACACAACATTGAAGGGGATAAACCCCCATGTCCGTTTGGACACACATCAAGACTATGAGGATGTTGACCCCATGGGATACATAGCATGTGCCTCGCACACCCATGGTATAAAGGATGACAAGTCGCCTGAGGGCTGGGAAGAAGTGTTTCAATATTTGAGGGATGGACTGATCCCTTTGTGAATAACCTCTCTCAAGGAGAGAAAGTGTTTCCTTAATCGGACAAAGGCCTTCTTTGTTCACAATGAGCGGCTATGGAAATTAGGGAGGAACGGAACACTGCCTCGGCTTGTGATTACTGACCTTGAGAAACAAAAATCAATTATAGCACAGGCCCATAACAAGGTTGGCCATCGTGGTCACGATGGGACATTCAAGTTAATTACGGACCACTTCTACTGGCCTAACCTCTATGATGACATCGCATACTTTGTCCGTTCATGCTACAGCTGTCAACTTCACTCCAAAATGCAGCCTTGAATTCCATTCTCCCCAAGCTAGAACACTGCCATCCTGTGCTGTTTCAACTTCAACACTATTCACATGCCACATGGTCACAAGGGTATGCATTTCCTTCTGCAAGCAGTCAAACCAGCAATAGGTTAGGTCAAGGCACGAGCTGCTAGGCGCAACACCGTGGCTGCCTGGGCAACATTTATCTATGAAGAAATTATCTGTCGCTTTGGTTGCATCCCATATTGCGTAGTTGATAATGGTTCCAAGTTCCAAGCAGCGGCAAAAATATTACTCGAACAGTATGGTGTCGTTATCATTGTCTCTTCACCTTACCACCCACAGGGAAATGCTGTTGTGGAACGAGCCCATCAAACATTGTGCAGCGCCATACTTTGTGCTTGTGGTAAGCATCCAGAATGGTGGCCTCTCTATTTACATGCAGGTCTGCTGGCAATTCATTGCATGGCCTCTCGCATGACAGGCTATTCACCTTATTTCTTGCTCTATGGCCGTAACCCCCTTCTTTCATTTGATATAGCTGATAGGACTTGGGAAACCCTCGATTGGGGCAACATACTGACCACATTGCAGTTCGGATCCAACAAATAGCGAGATGTGATGAGATCATGACAGAAGCTCTTGGATGACAGAGAGAGAAGAGACAGCAAGCCGTCGACGACTTCAACCGTAAGTATGGAAAAAATTTTGCTGATGGAAATTTTAAAGTAGGCACCTGGGTACTCAAGCACGAAACATGGCTTGACAACCAGCATGGCAACAAAGGTGCATCTCAATGGTCTGGTCCTTTTGTCATCCATGAGAGGCTCAATGAGCACCAGTACCGATTAAGGGAGATTGATGGAACCGTTCGTCGAGAGAAGGTATCATGTCATTGCTTAAACATTTTTTACTTTAGGGATGACCAACAAACATTGCAAACAACTGACAAGAACAGTCATACTTATGCTGCTGAAGTGGCCGAGGAACATGGGCCATCATACCCTATATCACAACATACCCTGGCTGGTGAAGTATTAACCCTCCCCTACAACGACTACCTTACCTGGATGCCAGTGGTTGTTTTTGGGTACGGTATGGAGGTGGATGAACATCAACAGGCTCGATTGGGCGAGCTCGACAATATCTGGGGCAATGCTCACGACTGCCGACTTCTTGACCCTACTTACACCTTGCCCCTTAGCCTGCTAAATGCAATGCAGCGCTCCCACAACATTAGGAGTCTAGTGGAGCTCTCTGATGATTATCTGGCTTCTCCCTCACGTTTCCTTTACTGATTTTTTCCCTTAATTTGTTTACTTTTCTTGCCGTTTTCCTGCATGATGGGGGCATCATGCAAAGTATCCCCCACCTGTGGTAGGGTAACAAGTCCCACTCATCAACCCCACCCTTCATCTGTTTTCTTTTTAGTCTGGGTATTCGGTGCATTGTTGCATCACCGACAGTTTCATTTTATTTTTACTTTCTAGTTCACAAGTACGCAACGCGTTGGTCATGCATTTGCCCACGTTTCCACCTCCTCGGCCTTTGTGCTAACAGCATGGCTGTCAATGGGAAGGAATGGTTCCAGTTTTTAATTAACCTCGTGTTTGGTGTTTCTTTGATTTATTTATAACTCATCTTGGCATTAGATTCAATATTTCCTTTTCTGGCTAGTCAACATCCACAATCGAAGGGTCTAATGACTGGACGGTAGGGTCAAGAGGTCCCATCTGAGTGCTCTCCGCACTTGCTGGGGGCACAAGTCGCGTCTGCAAATAGAGAGCCTCAATGAGGAACCAATCCCCAAGTCATCCCCAGTTGGTGAAACCCCTAGACGAGGACTCGATGACGCCACTCTAACACCACTCACCGCATGGACACAACAACATCTTGTATCTTCTTTATTAGTTTTCGAGCTATCATCTTTTTTTTGTTAATTAATTTAGCTTTCACATTGTTTGGTCCTGTCGACGCAAGAGAACACGTGTGATGGGGTTGTTTGTAGTTTTTTTTCTACTCAATTGTATAAAGGTGCCCTCCCACCTGTCAAATGGAGCATCGAACTTTACTTGCACTATTACGTTCCCACCTTAAGTTTTCCCCAAGTCCCTCGAAGTCTCACAAGTCCTCTGCACAACAAGGTGTAGAATTAAGATAAGTCCTCTAGTTTTCAAGTTTCACAGCCCTTCAGGCCCTAGTTTCCAAGTTTCATATTTTTACTTCTTATTTACATGGCAAGGGAGTCATCCCTCTCACTCTTTTGATTTTGACGATGGAATCATCGTCTACACATTTTTCCCACGTGATCTTGTTGATCGTGTTCTCAATCATTTGTTGATCACTCAACGACAACACGTTGCACATCGGTCATGTCTCATAGCACACCCGCTCCCAACCTTCAACTTACCTAGTACCACACAACGAGCCAACCAACGTCATTGCACCCCGGTTAAACCATCCTCTCTGCCACAACTGCCATTGAGATTGAAAGCAACACACAAACATGCCACATCAGGAAAATCAGAAAAAAACTTGAACTGACTTAAATGCTACTTAGTGTACTTAAGGCTTGTTAAGTACAATAAGCCCAAATCCATGAGAGGACTTGCCTTAAAATGGCTTAAATCATAACTTAAGAGACTTAATGTGGAACTTGACCAGCTTAATTCACAGTTGATTGGCTAGATTCTAGATTTAGTGATGTTCTGGCCTGGCTTGGCCTGAGGCGGCTTTGGCTTCCTCAAACCTCAGGCCAGGCCAAAGCTGCAACTCATGGCTTGGCTCCAGCTTGGCTTGGCCCAAGCTGCAGCTTTTGTATGCAAGCATGAATTTTGGCATACTGTATGCAAATAGCTGACAATTTGAGGGCTACAAATGTACACCACAAACATAGTAGTAGTAATCTATATAAAATTTGTGAGGCAAGGAGACAAGTCATAGTTGACGCATAGTCACCATATTTCTTTCAGCCATCACAGCCCCCCATCCCTTTCCAATATCCGAGTCATTCCCAATTATCTGTTCCTCATCATAGCATTGCTCTTCATCACCAGCTTTCAGTTCTCGTTGTCACCCATTTCCTGTAGGTCTTCACTGTGCCATCCAGTGAGTAGGCACTCACTGCAGTTACAATTAGTGTTTAAAAATCCAGTTCACGCAACCGCAAAAAACCGGCAACTGAACCGAACCCAACCAGCAGTCCGGTTTTTTTATTGGTTGCGGTTGCCCTAGGTTGTACTGACAGTTGGTTGCGGTCTTATAAATTTAACATTGGTTTGCAACCAATGAAAACCAGTTGCAGTCAGTTGCAACCAGTTTATTTACATGTACTATGTACTTGACTATATCTCTATTGTAAAAAGTAATATAATAATTAATAATGGTGCCCAAGATTATGAAAAGCACGGGTTTATATACCTTGTAGGTGTGCACGGACCATTTGGTCATGTTTGCACACCCAAATGAGAAGTGGTGCCACTTGTGGATACCACTCCCACAACCAGCAACATCAACAAACAACATCAATGACCCAGCATCACCACTGCGCCTGCAAGCCACTGCTCATAGGGTGAGTTG
>QMFE01006563.1:0-18231 GCA_003314665.1 Tricholoma sp. MG77 | reverse complement strand
CATCCGAGAAATATCACGAACACGATCAGAGCCAGGCGAACAAGAACATGCAGCACAAGGAAGCACTAAGGCTGGCCCTAGGAAGCATACTTCAGCCAGTGCGTGGCCTCTTATATTTTCTTTATTTACATCCTACCTTCCTTTGTCTTTCACCTCTGAAGAAAAGATCTTATACACCAAGTTCGCGCTCGTCGTCAGGGACAGCCAGCCCTGCGCTTCCGGCATCACTTACACCGCCACCTCCACATTTGACGCCAAGTTATTGTGCGGATGCTGGACGTGATGCCTTGCTCCACCCACGAAATCCGTTCTTCCCTCACACTCCGTCTAGATTAGGTCACTCCGTCAGTAAGGCCTTTGTACGACTACAATATGGTCTAACTATTCATACCAGGAATCAAGAGACCACTCACCGGCACCATCGGGCTCGGCTGCACCGTCGCCACCATCCTTAAGTCCTACCAACTCACAAGGGTCATCTCCGCCGCCTCTGCTGACTTTACCTGAGCCTGCAGTGTCTGATCACCCTCAAACGAGTGAAGGACAAGTATACGCGGTACGCGCCCTCAAACCGGTCTCTGCCCCTCAATCTGGGGCTCCTCCTGCCGTCCCTACAAACGAATCGACAGGACGCTCAGGATCGGGGTCCGGCACCCCGAAAGCCAAATTCATCGAAACTTTGCAGTCCAAGAGCGCTTGGGATGCACTGATCCACGGTTCTTTCTCTTAAGCTGGTCATAGTGGGACATTTTGGATATTTGAGTTTTGTATTTTTCACTTATGTATCATTCGCGCCTTTACTTAATATGTTGTATCATCTTCATGTATACCACCCTTGTAGGACTACATAGTATGTATTCCAACTTTGTCCGAGTCGGAGCAAGGAAGCGACATCATCATCCGATCGCGATTTTCTACGAGTCATGTGACCGATTCCGAGATTTTACGTCTTCGACTTTGAACGTTGAACGATCCCCACCATGGAGGCTTTCGATACATATCAGACGCCGTTGTCAAGGTTTGTTCTCGATAGTCCAAGCAGAATGCGTATCCGATCCTTGCCCACAGCCGCTATGCGAGCAAAGAAATGGCCTATCTATTTTCACCCGCCGTGCGTGTAATGATCCATATCAACTACTAAATAATCCATGCGATCCACTGTGTTTTAGAACCGATTTTTTACATGGCGTACCCTATGGTTGAACCTCGCCATCGCAGAGCGGGAGCTCGGTCTGCCGATCCCGGAGGAAGCGATCACACAGATGAAGGATAATCTCGTACGTGTTGTACTTCTTGATTTTTTTCTGTCGTTCAATAATCGCGGTAATGTATACAGCGCTTGACACCTGAACAATTTGAGATCGCTGCCCAGGAGGAGAAGAAGCGGCGTCACGACGTCATGGCGCACGTCCATACATTCGGAACTGTGGCTCCGGCAGCCGCCGGGATCATCCAGTTCGTGTCGTTGTTCTATATCTCATTACCATATCTCAACGATCATTACAGCCTCGGAGCGACCTCCTGCTACGTCACCGAGTTCGCAAACCTCATGTCCCTGACGCGCAGATGTTAACTTATACATATATCATTCAACAGTAATGCCGATCTGATCTTTCTCCGTACTGGCCTCACCTACCTCCTTCGATCTCTTGCCATCGTTATATCCCGCTTGTCGGAATTTGCGATGCAGTACCGTGCGCTTCCTACCCTCGGGTTCACGCATTTCCAACCTGCTCAACTTACGACCGTGGGCAAGCGTGCTACGTTGTGGATCCAAGTTTGTTCTGCGTCTGACCATGGGGCAGGCGTAAGCTAATATAATAATAGGAATTGTTGTGGGACTTGCGGAATATCCAACGGGCTCGCAATGATCTGGGATTCCGAGGCGTGAAAGGCACCACTGGTACACAAGCGAGCTTCTTGGCGTTGTTCGATGGTGATCATGCCAAGGTGACATATTTTGTGATACACTGGTTTAATAACGACGCTGAGGCATCTGACTATAGGTCGAAGCGCTCGACAGAAAGGTCACTGAGCTCTCGGGTTTCAGCTACGCTTATCCGGTGACCTCACAGACCTACTCGCGCAAGGTAGACATCGATGTTCTGGCCCCGCTTGCATCGCTGGGAGCCACTGCGCATAAAATTGCTTCCGACATAAGATTACTGGCTAGTCTGAAGGTTCGCTGCTTCTTCGATCATCTTGAACAGAAGGATATTGATAAGCAAAAAATAGGAAATGGAAGAGCCATTTGAGTCAACACAGATTGGGTCTTCTGCGATGGCGTACAAGCGGAACCCGATGCGTTGCGAGCGTGTCTGCAGTCTTTCCAGACATTTAATGGTGCTCCATCAGAATGCGCTGATGACTGCCAGCACGCAGTGGTTCGAACGGACACTTGATGATAGGTGCTTCATCTTTCCTTAACTCTGGCCATTACTGATGTTTTCTGCAATATAGTGCCAATCGCAGAATCACGCTCCCAGAAGCATTTTTGACGGCAGACATTGTTCTTTCCACGCTGCAAAACGTCTCAGAAGGGCTTGTAGTGTACCCGAAGGTCATTGCCCGGCGCATAGCTCAGGAGCTCCCCTTTATGGCGACAGAAAACATCATCATGGCCATTGTCAAAAAAGGCGGCGATAGGCAGGAGGCCCACGAAAAAATCAGGGTACGTACTCCTTTCCTTATAATTCCACACTTATATTAGAGTTGTACTTTGCTAGGTGCTCTCCCATGAAGCCGCCCACCAGGTAAAGAATCTTGGACTCGAGAATGACCTAATAAACCGCATCTGCGCCGACGCGTACTTTGACCCGATCAAAGCATCGCTCGACGAGCTTCTTGACCCTGCAAGTTTTGTGGGCCGCGCACCGGAACAGGTGGATGCATTTGTGAGGGATTGGGTGACACCTGCGTTGGCTGGTCCGGAGATGCAAGAGGCAATTGGGAAGAGTGTAAAGGTGGAGTTGCATGTATGATGAGGAAGACCATAAAACAAGCCTTGGAGAAAGTATACTGGTACGGCTTGTATGTATGTAGAAGGGATATAAACGTGAGTCACCACCACCACTAGTTTATCACCAATTTATAGTGACCTGACTGTCCAACTACATAAACTTCCACGAAGACGGTGGGCCGGTGGCAGCCTTGTGCTCGATGCATCATGATGATATTGGCGTCACGGGCACGTGCCCAACTGAAAATAGTACGCGTCTGACGGCTCGCTTGTTGAAAGTTCAAGTTCGTCGCAACTCAAGTACACATCAGTAATTGGACTATGATCATCGGCCGATTCGAACTCAGCCTCACAGTGACTATGGAACCTTGGGGCAAGGTTGCCATTTGAACAACAAGCCAACAGCACAAAGTTGCCAAGTATGAATCATGATACGCGATCACACCCTTTGCACTTCACAATATTCACAAGTGACGAGATTCAACGCCGCCTAACTTGAATGTGACAAATCAGACCAACGTCTTCCTTTTTTTCTCCCTACCTGTCCCCTCGTCCAACTCACAGCCGTCGCTCTTTCATAATCTTAAGATACCCCTCAGCCCCTCCGAAGCACATGGCGTTCCAATTTACACAACATTCATCTACTTCTGCCACTAGCCTTTTGCCTTCCAACTCAGACGGTACAAATTATGCTGTATGTATTGTTCTTCCTTTGTCGTCGAATAAAATCTCATGCAATGCAGGCTTCGCTTGTGGATAAGGTAGCTTCTCAATCTGGGTGTCTTATTTTTTGGGGGAATAACTGTCCGACTTGTAGTATTCATTATCTCCTTCGCCTTCGTCATGGAGCTTTCCCCTGTATATGTCAACACCTGAACCCGACGATGCCCTTCACAATCCAGACCCGAGGAGAGACCGAACGAACGACAGGGGCGGGAGCCTTTGTACTGGTCGGGGAATTGCGAACCTGGGATGTCTTTTCATCCTCGCAGCGGGGATTCTGATGTTGTTGTAAGCTCTTTCCGTAATTATATGTCTTGTCGTGTATGACGATTTATTCGTAGTGCAGGTACGTTTCGTCATAAACAACTAGCTCTCTCAGAACGATGAAACTCCATGCATCTAATAGGCTTCCCTCTTTTAACACACTTTCTCATCAAACCGCAGACGAAGCAAGGTGGTTTCAATTTGGGCGGAATCAACGCGACTGGGCAGGTCCCGGAAATCCCTGGCAACTTTGGCCTCATAGACCGTGATACGCCGAAAGATGTGTATACCAAGCAATCCTATATGGACCCGAATGATGAATGGACATTGGTCTTTTCGGACGAGTTCAACACCGATGGCCGGACATTCTACCCTGGAGACGACCCATACTGGGAAGCAGTTGACCTGCATTATTGGGGGACGGTAGGTGCCTTGGTTGAGGCATTGCATACCTAGGCTAATCTTTCATCATCTCATTAGAACGACTTGGAGTGGTATGATCCTAGTCAAGGTAAGTCGCATCTTAAACACATCTTCCCATTTGTCAACAGTTTTCTATTAGCGACTACACAAGGTGGTGCCTTGAGGATCACCATAGAGCAAATCGCTGATCCAACTACTAACCATAATTTGCAATATCGATCTGCAATGGTATGCAATATCATGTGTGATATCCGGCAATTTTTACTCATTACTTTGAACACAGCTTCAGTCATGGTATGATTCCAAGAGGTATTATATGAAATGCACTCAAAGTCTGTAGGAACAAGTTCTGCTTCACAGGTGGTTTGATTGAAGGTGTGCGGTTGTTCAAGGATGAGTGCGCTCCTAGCTGATTTGAACTTGATTTCAGTCGCTATAATGTTGCCGGGCGCAAACAATGTCGTGTAAGTATTTCTCCCTCTCGAGCCTGCTTTTGCGTGATAATATTCCTTTAGTGGATTTTGGCCCGCAGTGTAAGTTCCACCCCATTCTTTGCCTTTGATTGCTAAATCTATGATCCCAAGTTGGACAATGGGCAACTTAGGTTGGAGGGGTTCCGCTTCCTAGCACTAGTGTTCTAACTGACCGTTCTTCCAGGTCGCGCTGGGTATGGGGCAAGCACCGATGGAATGGTAACCTCGCTTAGTGCCTCTGCCTCCCCATTTCGTTTACTCTCCCGCTTTTAGTGGCCATATACTTATGATGCATGCGATGTCGGAACATTTCCAAACCAAACGTATCCTGGTACAACCACGCCTCTTTTGGCCACCACGATGGGCGATCCGAATAGTAACAACCAATTAGTAAGGTTCTTCTTTCTCCATTTGCCATTGCTCTGCTCATCTGCTTGTTCATTGGGCTAGTCTTACCAACCTGGTCAACGATTATGTTGGTCCATCAGTTTAATTACCCGCATTTCGGTTGTTCTGAAGTATTTGTGGAATTCAGCTGCTTGTACGTGCCCTGGAGAGTCGCATCCTGGACCTGTGAAATCGGATGGCAGTTATGTTGGTCGCGCTGCTCCGGAGATTGACATTTGCGAGACCCTGATTTCAGACAACATGGGCAAGGTCCGTACATCTATTTGGATCTTCATTTCGTTCCGGCGTTCAATCGGGTAAAGGCGTCAATGTCGGCTCAATGGGCTCCGTATAATGTAAGCCTTTGCGTGTTACACGTTCTTGAGTGTTGCTCATATTTTCCAGGCCGAGTATCAATGGCTTAACACGACTGACAACTATAAGATCTATGATCCCGAACTTACTATGCTGAACCCGTATAAAGGGGGTATGTGTATTGTCTCGTGTGCCCAGCCAGCCTGCTCGTGCTAAAGGGCTCCCACCAGCTGTTTACCAACAAGCCACGAGCACGCTCTCCACCAACAATCAGGGTTGTTATGAGAAAACCCAAGGTTGCTTTGCTATCTACGGTTTTCAATATCAGCCTGGGTAAGAATCCTTTCTAGCTAAAGGCCAGGTGAAGGCTTATACGTTTCCACTTTCCTTACTCTCAGTTTTGACAACGCCTACATTACCTGGATCAACGATGGGAAGATGGCCTGGACTCTATATGCTGGCGGGGTAGCTGCCGATCCCCGAGTCGAGATTAGTGCACGTCCTGTACCGCAGGAACCAATGGTACGTTCATTTCTATTGTCTACAGTCAATTTCAGGTTCGCATCCACCCGTTCTCTCGATTGACCAGTATATCATTGCCAATCTTGGGTTCTCACTCAACTTTGGTGGGATCGACATGGATCACATCACGTTCCCCGGTACAATGAGTATCGACTGGATCCGCGTCTATCAACCAAAGAACGCAATCAACATTGGCTGCGACCCTAAAGGTTTCCCCACCGCGGCATACATCCAAACGTCTGTTGCGTTTTCTCTCTCTCCGCGTTGTTGCATTTTGTTGAGCTGAGGCTGGATACAGGTATAAGGAGGTGTATACGAATTCCAACTTGACGACTTGGAAGGACTATGGCCAGCCCATACCGAAGAATCGTCTGCTACAATCTTGCTGATAGTTCGTCTTTTGCATCTCAATTGGGGATTATGGACTCATCACAATCATGGAACACTTGGATTATTGATAACTTAGATTTAATAGGATACTTAAAGGATCATGAATAGACCACGGGATGGCTTCCTTGCGTTTTGCCAGATTTCTGCATGAAAATACAGTTCCATCGCGGTCCCTACAATATTATTCAAGTTATTAAATATGTAGTTCATCAGCGTCCTGCCCGGGAGACGTATTATGATATACAATAAAAGACCCTAATGAAATAAATAGGAATATAACTTGACAGCAAACCCATTACGCGATGGATGAACATTGACCACACTGCACACGATGAAACCCCGTGAAGCGGCCAATAGCAGAGCCATTCAACAGCAGATGCCCGAACGCCCTTGTGAAGCGGGCTGAGAAACCCTCACTGAATCGTCAGTTTCCGCAGTACCCGCTTCATTCTTTATAGCCGCTATTCGAGGCATTATATCCCTGTGGATCGCAATTTTAGGAATCGAAACATAAACTGTAGCAATAACTCGCCTCGCCAGCGCGTAAAAAGACTCAGTGACTCCCTCACTAGTCTTGGCCGAGGTTTCCATAAACTGCATGCCTAACTCATCTGCTAGCTCACGCCCCTGTTCCTCGGTAATCTCCCTCCTGCCCTGCTCGTCTGTCTTATTGCCTATCAAGATCTTGCTTACCTCCTCGGAGGCGTTCTCTCGGATGGTTTGATGCCACTTCCTGATGTCTACGAAGAACCAATAAGAGAAATGTCTCAAGAAGTTTGTTAACATACTGTTGAACGTCCGCGCATCGGTAACATCATATACAAGAAGAATTCCCATCGCCCCACGATAAAAGGCCGTTGTTACGGCGGTGTAGCGTTCCTGGCCAGCCGTGTCCCACTATAATATATCTCGTTAGAGATGCTGGTGGGAAACCACCGGCAATGAGATACGTACAATTTGTAGCTTGATTCGTTTACCATCTACATCGATGGTACGCATCTTGAAGTCAATGCCAATCGTAGTGATAAACGAAGGTGTCCATTCGTCGTCACAGAAGCGCAGAAGGAGACATGATTTACCAACTCCTGCCAATGATCGAGACCTCAGCCATTACATCAAACAAAGAGAGAAGATAGCACACCGGAGTCTCCCAGAAGAAGTAACTATACGAACATTTTGTTAGCTTGAATGAAAGTGTGGAATGAATGACGAATAGTTACTCTGAAAAGGAAATCAAACGGCGCAGGGGGCATACCGATGGTAAACAACTTAAGAGATTATTGACGGACGCTCGGGTCGCTGGTTGGCGAGAAAATAGGTACCTGTAGCCTGAGTTCTAGTTATTGTATGTATAGGACTCATCGCCTCCTCTTCCGAGTCGTAGTGGTCATGCAGATCCGCAGCTACCAGCACAGCCGCAATGATAATGATATTAATATTAATAATTTAAATAAATAATATATATGACCTGGACACTTGGCTTCGTTCTCTGAGTCTCTCCATTGAAAACCCTACGACTATTCATGTCGACTTCGCCCCCCGATATATGGCTATCCCCAAGGATACGATCACCCTCGAAGTCGGCGTATGGTCTTTAATCCTAATGGAGATATCCCAGGAACTGCCAGTGCCAGATCCTATCACTCGAATATTACCGAAAATGTACAACCCAAACCTTTTGAAGGTGCACGAGTTTCTAGTCGTCAAAATCCCGGGCCTGCATGCTGTTTCATCTCATACAACTCTGATCACGTTAGACCGGTCACCACAAAATGATAATAGCTCTAAAATGACCTCATCCTTGGTTTCCACATTTGACCAGGTCCGCATAACGGGCTGGAAGCAAACCACATCTACCATCCAACAATTCGGGCCTTGTTCCCCGCTAGCAGCAATGACATTCGGAGACCCTTTGCAATCTCCCACCTTGTTTCAATTAGCTGTCTTGCTGTCAGTCATCCATAAACAGGCACCAAACTATGACCCTGTGAGGAACCAGTGCTATATCATCTGGAGCTTCATGAGCAGTGGAGAGTAAAAATAGAAGAGGGTCTGGATTGGGACTTGAAAGGAAAGCACCTTGGTGTTTCAGTTGGTAGCCTTCAAGCAGCAGGCAATCTTGATCAAATAGAATCAGTATTTGATGTCGCCATGGATGCTGCACTGACGTGCGCATACACGCGCATGCAGGAGGCAGAGGTAGTCAAGGAGCGAGTAAGGTTCTCTGGTGGTCTACATTGATCATCTCATCCGGATTTGTGCCCGTGCAGAGAACCGGAAACTCTTGGAAGAGGTAGATTTCTCGTTTTCTTTATTATTGTATTGCTTGTCATCCTACTAATGCCCGACTCCCAAGGCTGATGGCAAGATCAAGGCATCGGAGCTGCAGCTGACTGCTCGTGAAAGGAATGATATGGACTAGCATTGAACGTTAATATTGAACATGCCAGTGCAATTCTCATACTAAGTAATGTTTTCACGTAAACTCCGCATGGACTCGACATCTGGTTGGACAGTAGTATGTTTATCCTCTTATGTATAGACCCAAGAGACAGATTCTCCATGTTTATATTTTCAACAACCCGTTGAGCTTGTCATGAGCGAATATCAAACACTAGCGCTTAGTTCCTGTCATCATCAAAAGTTTTCCGAAGGAAACGAGGTTACAGATTCAGAACCATGGGGTATATGTTGGAGCCGCAAATGCCTACTGTCGGTATGTTTCGTGATCTGGAAGGGTGGCCAACAAGTCACAACCGCTGAGTGGGGCGGGATATATATCATAATAGCTTGACACGACTTTACTTTGATTCTCCAAACAAAGTCGCCGGCTAATGAATGGTGCGGTTGAATTACTAGCTGCTGGTAATTGCTTTGATGCATGGATAGAAGATAAGCGCATGAGTGACCTTCATCAGCAAACTAAGTCGGCTTTGAGGAGAAGGAGAAGGGGATGTGTATACGTCGAGGGATCACATGCTTCAGGGTAAAGAACAACTAAACGGCTGAGCCTGTCACGAACGTCGAAGGATGACCGATCGCGCACTCGAGAACTTAGTGACATGCCAGCCTTAAAGCAATATAATCCTATATCGATCTCCACGATATGGATGAGGACCAAGGGTAGAGGGACGGCATCTTGTCCAGGGGCTAGTGCCTGGAAGGCAAAAATTCTGGTTTGGCGAGATAGAACAACTTGAATGTAAGTAACCTACCGGTCGTGACCAACCCACGGACCATCGTTGCCAAAAGGTGGAGCATGAGCATTTGAGCTCAAAGTGAACGCATCGAAACCAGGCCTTATCGCAGACGAGACATATCAAGCGTCTGTACAACCAGATCTACTGAGTGTCATAAAGAATTCTTCAGTAGAGATGTCTTCGGAACGCCATCGCGCTCCGACCGCCAGATCTTGAACAGAGCACATCAGACGAGAGACGTATACTGATGAACCAAAGTGAAGAGGGATAACAATAATAGGTAGGAAGGTACGCTAAGACCGCCCATAATGATTCGAGCGCAGACACTACCCTCGTAATGAGATGATAGGAGGGGCGGATATCTGGACCATTGACAACTTCCAAAACAGTGTCCATTTGCTTTACTGTGTGACGAGCTTAGCTTGGTAGTTGCATGAAAATGACAGTTGAGATCTTACGGAAGGTTTGTATATGAATGGGGTGCTCCAGCGGAGAAGCGGCTCGATAGAAAGGAAGTCCTGCCATGTTGGAAATGGGGGATGATAAAGTGATATCATATGTCCTGCATAACGAGGCAACACCAGGCCAAACAGAGCCCAAGTAGGTAATGGCCGAAGAGTGACTTCAATAGTAAAGACGAATAAAGAAAGGAGAACTGTAGGTGGCAACGAGGAGGTTTCAAAGTCTCCAACGGCGACCCAACGCTGTATAGACGGATGGAGATGAATCACAGGAGATCATGCAAGCGAATCGAAGAATGAAAGGTGGGAAGCGTTGATGACGAGCTTCGACAGTGGCTGATACGAAAATCAGTAATGCCTGTGCCAGATAGATTAAGAGGCTTCCATCTCAGATAGGAGATAGCAATGTAGCGCCATTCGGGGGTGGCGGATAACGGAGGCCAGGAGGTGCGACATACACTCTGTCTAGGAACAACTCGTTTTTCACGGACGGTAATATGCCTCATTGATCGGGAAAGGTGGGACATGGCTTGTTGGACTTCTCTTGGAGTTATTTCCAATTTTCTACCGCAGGATTCGGGTAATCCAAGCTACGACTGTTGAGCACGGTGGATATGGATTGTGACAGCCCTTACCTGATCGTCGCACAATCTTCGCTTTGATCGCCCTCAGCCTCATGAGGTGTGGTATAAATTTGAAATTTAACACGTAAAGGATTAGTTTGTGCATTCTTGGATAGTTAGTTTGCGTTAAGGGCGGAGCTGAAGAATGCTTCAATAGCGGTGTGCATTGGTCTAGCAGATAGCGTAAGAGATAATGGCGCTTAGGAAGGCGCCTATATGTATATATCGAGGGGTCACCAGAGCGGAGGTAGGACGACACGTCGGAAATAAGCCAGACACTGAAGAAGATCTGTCAAGCTAAGAAATTTAGGAATGCATGACCGTTGCAGCCATACTATAACATATAACTTGGCGCTGGACGTCTCTACCATCAGACGTTTTTTCGTCGTCCTAAAATTCAGAATTGGTACGAGGACATCAGAAAACGAGGGACTTACCGATAGCGACCGCAAGGTCGGTAAGAAATGTGAAATTTTCCATACGATCAGGGACTATCTGCCAGATGCATTAGTGATATAGAATGAATGAACTAACATGATGGACATGCCTAGCATTTGTACAGGCGAAATCCCACAACTGCCGAGCGCCCAAAGGAGTTTCTCGGTGACTGATACTGACGGGCATGGTTAAAGAAGGTGATGTGCGTCCTAAGCTTTGAAGTCGGATATGCTCCGAGGCCGTCGATCCCAAGGAGATGATGAGCTTTGCCAGCTCCGTTTGTTCGTTCATAAGTTTAAGCGCCAGTATTCATATTGGAGAATGATGAAGCCTAGCGGCATCGAGACTATGGATAAATCGGAGGTTCTAGGTCGTGGTGTTTGTGTAGAGAAACGACATCGAGGCATTGGTTACTGAACATAGTAGTTGAAGTTACCATGGCAATAGCCTTGTATAGCCTGTGCCACTGACCGATTATTGCGATGCCAGTGGTCTCTCGACCTCAAGGCTCGGCGCTCAGCGTTGGCGGTATTGATTACCGCACTGCCTATTCTATCTGCTATTTAACTGTGGGACGAACAATTCGCTATCACCAGGAATACAATATCTTGGGAAGAACGTCAAACTCAAGCGCCCAAACTTGTCGATGTCGCGCGACCTTAGTCTGCCCTGGAATAGATGAGGAATCCCTTATCACTTCATCACAGTTCCACCATGCCTGGTGCTCAACCCTTTGGTGAACAGAACAATAATAATGAGTGAGCATCCATCCCATCTAACTCTATCCTTGAACAAACACCTTCCTTTCCAAGATACCTTTCTCATGAACAACCTCAACATGGAGATCTGAACGACCCACTCCCAGGAACCTCTGCCAACTCCTACTTCTTCCCCACACCCGATTTTCCAGAACAAGAACGCCACCAAAAACCAATGCACTTACCACCTGACTCATACAAAGACCTGAAGCTAAAGACCAAGGGTCTAAGCGCCCAACACCGCAAAGAGCGCGAACGCGTTCTCTCAAATACCCCTGTCGAGACCCTTGTACATAACCTCATCGAGAAAGAGTTCGAGGCGCGGGAGAGCAAAAAGCTCCTTCGGACTGCCATTGCGCGTCTTGAGCATACCACTCAGCGGGCTGTCAAGGCAGAGCAGGGGTGCAAGAGCCTAGAGGCAACCCATGCGTTGCAGAAGTTAAATGTCTCCCAGGGGGTAATCGATGCCCAGCAACAGGCCGCAAAAGCACAGCAGGACATTACATTGTACAAGCTGCAGATAGACCACATGACACAACAACTGTATGCCCTTCTCCCTATTGACACTTTTTGTTGCTGACCGACTTCATACCAGCCGTCGAGCACAGGACATCATCAAGATTGTAGAAGACGAGCGAGACGACGCGGAGCGTTCTGCAAGTAAGGCTCGAGCTGCCGCCAGGAAGTTCAACGATGAGCGGCTCGCCCTGTTCGCTCGAGAAGAGGGCAGACGGCAAGGTTTCGAAGAAGGCATGCAACAGGGCCGACTGGCCATATTTACAGCCCCTGAGATGAGGCGCATTACCGCCCGCGCGCACACGACGCCTCCCGGTAGCGTGGCCGCATTTATTGAAGACGCTGCCTCTTCGCCGGATGCAGAGGAGAGCAGAGGGCACCGATCTCATAACCAACATGATATACCCCGAGGCATTCACAGCAAACATGGATCAAACGGCACCGGAACACACAGGACACCACGCCCTCGCCACGCCTCTCTTGACTCAGCGCCTTATGGGCAGTCCCACGTTTCCCGATCCCGTGCCGCATCTTCGCCACATACCCAGCCCCAGCAGGTGCAAGTGAATGGCACTCAGCATAGTAGCGTAGGTGCGACCTCACAGGATAGCGCCTTGCGCCAGGAGTTGGAGGCGGCAAGGGAGCAGGCAGAGGCGCTGAAGAAGGAGATGGAGCAAAGAGAGGCGATACGGATGTATGACTTGCAAAAGGTAGAGCATATGGAGAGGGAGGCGGAGGCGGAGAGGGAGCGGATAAAGATCAGGGAGGCCGAGATTGAGAGGGAGCGAGAGGCAGTGCAGCAGAGGGGGAGGGAGAGGGAGGTGGAGGTGGAGAGGACATTGAAAATCGTCAGGGAGAGGGAGGCGGAACGGGAGAGGGAGAGGGAATGGGAGTTACAGATGATAAAATTGAGAGAGGCGGAACTGGAACGCGAACGCGAACAGCAGAAGGAGAGGGAAAGGGAAAAGGAACACCAACTTGAACTTGAACGACAGAGAGAACAGGAACGCCAGACTCGCGAAAGGGGACACCAACTTGAACTTGAGCGACAAAAGGAACAGGAACGCAAGGCTCGCGAGAGGGAACGCGAACTTGAACTTGAACGACAAAGGGAACAGGAACGCAAGGCCCGCGAGAGGGAACACCAACTTGAACTTGAACGACAAAGGGAACAAGAACGCAAGACTCGCGAGAGGGAACACCAACTCAAAATTGAACGACAGAGGGAACAGGAACGCAAGGCTCGCGAAAGGGAAGAACGTGAGCGGGAAGTGCATGAGCGTGAACGCGAAATGCAACGGGAGAAGGAGAGGCTCGACGAGCAACGAGAGAAAGAGAGACTCAACAGGCAACGAGAGCAGGAGAGACTCAGCAGGCAACGAGAACAGGAGAGATTCAGCAGGCAACGAGAACAGGAGAGACTCGACAGGGAACGGGAGCAGGAAAGAATAGACAGGGAACGAGAGCAGGAGGAACGGGAACGCTTTACTCGCCTACCATACCTCCCCATGCCTCCACCGCCAACAGGCATCGCCGGTATTGTCCCCCCTCCTCCCATCCTCCACGCCGTCCCTGAGATCCAAGCTTTCCACACAACCGTACATCAGCCCCAGCAAGTCCAGTCAGACCTAAGACGCACTCAACGCCGCCGCTCATCTGACGCTGACACCACCCGTTCGCCCTCGTCTTCTGCCTCCGTGTCACAACTTGAAATCATCACGTTCCCCTCGTCTGCTATGAATGGGAATGGGAGAGGCGACGAGATGGACTATATACGTCCACACGGTCTTGCTGTTATTCCCGAAGCTAACGAGAGCCGTACGAGCATTGCTACCGCCCCGTCACCTCGCTGGCTTCAGACTCCGCCACCGGACTATACCCAAAAGGTGTTGAGGGGTCAGGATCTGAAGGATGTGGAGCGTTGGAGAAGGAGTACGAGCGATCATGTTTGTGTTTTTCTCATTTCTCAAATTAGTTTTGTTTGCCTTCCGATTTTCTTGTTTTTTCTTTTGTCTTTAATAGGACGTGCGCGTGCTGACCTGCGTTGCTCTTATTTCCTCTCAGGTATCATTTTCGCCAGGCTCTTCTGGACTCGGGTCCCAGCCCCGTGGTAGGGTAGCCAACCGGCCAGCAACAACCGACCTTTACCGCACGCCCAGCTCAAGCTCTACTAGCCGTGTGGATATAACTATAGTGCCTCCCGTAAGCATGTTCTCGTCATTCTTACCGTATATGACTCTGATTATAACTGTAATTATCGTTCTTTCGTCATTCTCAGTCTCGTCCTCCAAGTCCCTCGGGCACTAGCCACCACCAGGTCGGTGACTTTGAAGGCTATCTCAGCCCCAAACATGGACCACCGCCGCTCCCCATGGAATCCACTCAGCAACCCGTCATCCCCGAATACGTTGACGAGCCTCCACCCGGGTTCGTTCCGTTCGCTCCCCCCACCGAACAAGTCGGCGGTAATGGTAACAAAAATGGATACTCCGCTCCTCGTTCCCCAATCTATGCCAACATGCCCCTCACCACGTCTGCGCCAACCTGGCCTTCCCGCGACTCGGCTCCAGCCACACCCCGCCAGATCTATAGTATGCCTTTTGCGGGGGCCGGCCCAGGACAAGGTCTAGGACCACCTGCTGTGCCATCCCCCCCTCGCGATCGACATGTCCAAGGATCAGGGACACCGCATCATCGGTCGATCCCTCTGGGCAGTGGCGGTGGGGCGACGCCCATGACCGGTCCACAGGATTTGCCTACTTCCTTTTCTGGGGTAGGGGGAGGGGAGACTCTAAGAAGAATCCCGTCGAATGGTTCGATGTCGTCTCATAATAAGTATAGCTCGACGACCCATTTTCAACCTGATGATAAGGATGAAGATGAAGATGAGGTGACGAGGAGGAATACGCTTGCTAATGCAAATGCGGGTGTCGGTGGTATGCGCGTGGATACAATCCCGAATCCGCCGTCGACAGTACAGAAAAAGAAGAAGAAGCGGCGGTGAGCGAATATCGGTTCGAAGGACATGCTGGTTTCTATGCTGGATTTGTGTAAAGGCTCATGGTTTTCTGTGTGGATATGCTTATCGGCTAATTGCAATCTACTTAAGACTGCTTTGCTATCGTTATATTGTATCTAGCTAGGATGGAAGGGATTGCAATGTTATACCCTGTGCACAGTACTGCGCATTGCCAGTGAAATCGGTTGTTGTTAAGATTTTCGTATCTCATCGTAGGACGTTCTGTCCAATGCAGACATGTGAAGAGGTCTAACAGCCAGTAAGTACCCAGCTCAGCTGTCTGAACTTTTCAGGGCGAGGTAACCTCACCCCTTCTGTACTGGTATTCACAGCCGTTGGGTGGTGTCAACGAAGAAAATAACAATATCTACCATGGCCTGCCACTAGCAGTGCGTGAGATTGTGATGATAGGGGTGTTATGTATGATCTCTCTGCACAGAGGGAACATTCCCTACGACACCATGTCAGTATTTGCAGGTATCATGTGCCAATCGCAGGGGCTCACCATAATCATGTACCCATTTTCTGTCTCGGCCAGTATGCTTGTTTTTGTCATCTGCCTCGTTTTTCTGATTCCAATTACAGACCACTTCATTCAGAGTAATCTGACCGACACACCTTCGAAGAACTTGAGTCCTTCCGTAAACACAAAGCGCAAGATATTCACCATGTGCTGGGCGCTCCGCATGCCACACCCCTCCACACCTTAGTGGCACATCCCTCACTGCGGCAAAACAAGTCATGCCAAGGATTCCATATAACACCGGGATCGATTCCACATCATTGATGATGCAAAGAATAGTTGCTAATGTTTATTGAGGGTATCGTAGAAGCGGCCAGAGCACTAAGTGCTAATAGGAGCAGAAACCTTCATCATGGTGGTGTCTGAAGAGTTGGAGTTTCTTACTTGGTTCGTAAATTCTTTGACGCAAATTGAAGAACCGCTGTTGGCATTTGCTAGTCCGGATTCGTTTCTGTAAAACTTTAAAAAAGAGTGACCAAATGCTGATTTCGTGGCACTGGTGTGTACTTAATTAGGTCGTGGACATGCGGACATTAGCTCTGTTCTTCAGGATTGTATCTGTTTTACATAAGTTCGCAGCCACAGCCAGCGCCTACAGGAATCAAAGGAACATCCGAGTCGCCACCGCAAGGGCTAGAATTCAAACAAATTGAATCGTAAAGCTCTTCTTCCTGGCTGTCCTAGCAAATGTCTAGATTGTGGTTACCTTGGCTTACAGCCGTCACCGTACCACTGCCAACTGGCGACCCCTGGGCACAACGGAACCTCCCCCCTATCGATGTATCCTGTGTTGTCAGTGTTGAATATGGAACCAGCTCCATTAGACGATTTTCAATCTGTACCCGATGGATCAGACCCGGAGACGGATCACTGCTGTCAGTAAAGTTGCATTTTCTAATTTCGTCGATGAAGATAGTGTTGACGTTATGTTATAGCCTAGCCGTGAATTGTGCAAGTTTATCATACATTACCAGTTCGAAAACATGGCCTTCCCTAGCATGCAAGCCCAGGCTGTCGTGTTGGGCAAATTATTCCCATCAGACTTCAAAGATAGGTAAGCCACACTGCTGGCCCGCCAAGCCTTGATCTAGCTTGCCAATAACACTCCATGCCGTTCCCCGCTTATCGTTGACTAGAACTGTCTAGCCTGATAGACTGGTGACTAATCCCAATACATTCTGCGACGTATCTACGCATGCATCCGAAGCACATGCATCGGAGCTTGTTCATCTGTAAGGGAACTGCGATATTAATGATCAGGTTAGAAACTTAGAATACAGTGGTCCAAATAGGGCCCAAACTTACTTGCCTTTGTGGTGTGCGTTGCGCCCAAAAACCTCCACGTTAAGTATGATCACCGCTTATACTTTCATCGCTTTCCTTACGCATGAAGCATCGGAGTAAGTCCTTCAGCAAGCCCCAGAAATCCTTGTTTCGAGATGATGATGCTGAAACCTTTCAAGTATTTGTCCTAGCCCTATTTGCCCTTTGCAGCATTGCTTCACGTGCAATCACTCTTCCAGATGTCAAGTATGGGTCTGGTACAGCCAATGTTGCCCCTCGCGGGTTTGGTGATTGCCAGATTGACCCTGGCGTTGTGTGTGGCGGCCTTGCTATGGCCTGCGCCGCGTCGCCCACGAGCCCCGACGCAGCGCAGCCCGGCAAATTGTGTCATGTGCCTATGCGGGCATATGGTTCATCTTTCGATTCCTTGTGTACTTTATGGCCGCTTATGCGTGGGACAAGGTGTGGAGGTCAAGCGATCTTGAACCTTCTCTGTAGTCTCGGGAAGCTTTCTTCCTGCAAGCAAGGGTCCTTCAGTGGAAATGAGCATATCAATGTGCCACAGAAGGTGATCACCAATGTTACCTTGTACGCAGACACCGCTGGAGACACATTTTCTAATGGTAAATTCAATGCTCATCCTCAAGAGAGGGAACAAGTCTGATTGCTATTAAAATACCCGACTTCTTATATGATATGCAAGGAAATGGAGGTGGCAGCATTCAAGGACACCAAAATCTCCAACAGATCATCACCGACATCATGACCAAGCTTGCAGGGAATGTAAGTTCATGGATTTCATTTCGTATTCTCTCACCTAAGATTACGCAGATCAACGGAGCAGTGCATCGTGATCAAGTCAATAAATGCATTGAGAATACTGGGTTTGCGGCCAGCGAGTATTGAGGCGTAGTTCCTACAAGATCACCCCCCATCCCCCAATTTTGCACGTT
>QMFE01006554.1:0-10669 GCA_003314665.1 Tricholoma sp. MG77 | reverse complement strand
CCCATGCACCACCCCCAACCCATGCATAGCTTGTGCATCTTATGTTGTATTAGCTTAGTTCAGCACCACATGTTACACCGTAATACACTACTACTAAGCCCAAATCATACACTACCGAAACATTCTTGTCCATATATAGTCTTTCTTTATGACATTACATGTTCCGATCGTACTGTTGTGCAGCTGGGAAGCACCTCCCTTTCCTGCCCGATTATCTGTTCAATATTCTCAGCCATTGCAGTAGTTGTAATCTCCATATCTGACCACATCATCACAAAGTGTTCTTGAAGCAAATGTCTCAATGCAGCTTGACATTCGGCATAAGCACATAAACCTTCTGCATTCATAGCAGATCCACCCATGTCTGACGGCCCTGTCATTTTCCACCACTGTTCTTGCCATGTCAGAAATTGTAGAACCCGCAACATTTCCTCCATTAACAACTCAACTTCCTCCCGAAACCACATTGCGCGTGCTCTTGATTTGCACCACTCCACATGTAGCGAATCTTGTAGCTCCTCATTTTTTTCCATATCTGCCGCACTGCCTGTCACATTTGTAGTCTTCCATATCCAAGAGAGCTTCCATTTTCCCTCTGACACTCCTGGTTCCACTTCAGTGAGCTCGCGTTTGTCGGCATCCGTGAGTGGCAGGAATATGGATTGCCAGCCAAGCTTTCCAAGCAGAATACCTAACAACGACAAAGCAGTGTGAGCAGCTCGGTATTCGTCACCACTAGCATCCACGTGAGCCTGAATGGTAGCAATGGCATTGCGTGCCCAGGTGTTGGCAGATTGGCCATGTACAAATCGATCCTTGAATTTGAAAAGGTGCGTGCGCATTTGTAGATTCTTTCAAAGGGAATCAAGTGCATCATGTGCCTTGGAATACCGCAACTCCCACTCCAGTTCAGTTAACCGTGGGTTGAAGGGAACCTGGGTGCCAATCTGAGAAGGCAGCCAGAGTGGAAAATTCTGAGGGCCATCGATAGCACCCGCATCTTCTGCCATCTTCCAAAGGGTGACTACTGCAGGGATGTAGAGTTGTTGTTTGGTGATCCACACATTGATTTTGCACTGAAGGGCATTACTGCGGAGTTGGACCCGGGTAAGTTGTCAATCTTGAGAGTGAAGCCATACTTTGCTGATCTTGACCCTCATCGCCTGTCTGCAATTAAGTTTGGTTAGTAATCGGGTGTATACACATGTAAATGTACTGTTCAGCCTCGAGATCGATCCCAAAAGCTATTAGGACACTGGGAGAAACGACATCATCTAACACGATGTCACGGCCATTTGCCAACTCTTTTGCTTCTACTTCTGATAACTGGTGGCTGCTTGGCTGGGCACTGTGGAAACCAAACATTAATGACAGTCTAGTCATATAGTTGGAACATACATACCTTGAACCGTAAGGACATATGGATTTGGTTGTGAGGAATCCTTCTCCCATGCTTCAACCTCACCAGTCCATCAGGTTACTGCTGCATGTGGAAACGACTTATTGAATTCTTCATGGGCGATGATGTGATCATGCATGTCATCTATCACAGCCTTCATCTTACGAAGCAGAGGGTGGTGGTGTTCCCTGTCCCCCATCATCTCCCCTCCCCATCATCATTCCACACACCAACCACCCCATGAGCAGTTGCTCGTGAGGCTGGGGGTGGGTGGTGTTGTGTTCCTTTGTTATCAGTCCTCTCCCCTGCATTGTCATTTGTCTCTCCCCCAGTCGTCCACTGGCCATCCCCATTCTTCTCCCCTGCAAACCATCCTACAAGCAGATGCTTGTAGGCGTGGGGCAGGTTATGTTGTGGGTGTACCTCCCTTTCCCCCTCTTGTTGTTGTCTCAATCCTATTTGAAAGATGAACATCATTGATGAATATAGCATGATATTCACTGTTACCCACCCATACCGGTAAATTTCTTCCAATTATAAAAGCCGAAGTGTGCGTCCAGAGTGTCCCACCGTGATCCAGGACCCATTTCCTTTGTGCTGGCTCCCAATGGATTGACTTCAGCCCAACCACATTCTGGAGCTTTACCATCTGTACACCCCACACCTTTTGTGAAGTTGAAAGAGAAGCTGGTCTGGCACGAAATGACATGTGCCGGGAGGTGGAATTTTGGGACAAGATATGTTACTTGCACGCGACTGTCAAAAACCTCGAACCAGTGGGAGAATTGAGACATGCAGTGACGAAAATTGATTGACCATTGACACATGATGTCATATGATATGACCAGGGTTGTGAGCTCTGATTGGCATAGGCTCTTATAGAACAAATAGTCCATGTTGCAATACCTGGTTGCCGAGTCAGCTCCAGATGCCATAGCTAAACAAAGACAAATATTACACACTGTTCACCTTTCTGAAGGTCCCCAACTGCGTTCGGACACTTCATATTGTGCCATGTGCATTCAATAGTTCCGGTCCCACTCAAGGTGTTGGCTTTTCCTGAATCGTTTCCTGCCAGATTGACAGCATCATGATGCAAGCATACACTTTTCTGAATGACAACACAGATACACAAATGAGTGCCAATCAGTGGAGAATATTATTTACAGCTCACAGGTATAAGATCTGCCTTATGAACTTCTAGATACTCCTTATATTCCTTCTCCTCGACAAAGTAGGCACAGCCTTGATTCAGGTCCGGGTCAGCCTTATCACTCGAGACATCCTTGCGTTTCAACCAGAAATTTGCATTGATTCCCAAAAAGAGCGCATGAAGCCAGCTAAAGTATATTGCGTCAGCTACAGGGAGTTATAGTAAGGAAGGTCCCAACTTGCTGACTCTCCTCTGGGGCATTCTCCCACCCAGGTACAAGATTTGTCCCTGGTTGCGGGCATGCAGAACATAGAACGGCACATTCACCAGGTTTCGTGGCCCTTGCTCCAAGACAGTCATATCCTCGCCCCGAACACTTGAGTAGTTTCAAATAATGCCATTCTCGAACCATGTGCTTCAAGGATACATAACAATCCTTCAAAAGTAATGAGCAGGGCTCGCAGATCATAGGAGACTTAGCATGCCAGCACCTTTATCGTAACAAGGCCTGTGTTATCTGTTAATCATGTGATTGACTGATAATATTTGAAAACCGAGACTTTCGATACATATGAAAGAAGTTCGAAGCACTCTAAAGTGTGGAATATGGCCGCTGTCTTCAGGTTTTGAACAATGGCTGGATAAAGACATGAACAGAGGAGTTGAACCGTGCGGGATTGACTTGAGAATCCACAAGCACAAAAGTCAAGACCAATATTGTGGACTCCATTCGTATCAATGACGACAAACTCGTCAGTTGGACATGAGACAGGTTGATGCATTTGGTGCCAAGGGGATGTCCAAGTTGCAGGCGAAGATCCAGAACTTTCAGTGAGATCGATTCGAAAAATGTTCCGTTCCATCGCTAGATTGATTGTCAGGTCATCATCGATCATCGATTATTGATCATCTGACATACCTTAATGCAGTGAAATGGATTTTTGGCATGTGCCTGAACAATACAATGCCGGCACTGTAATTCCCTGCTAGCACAGTCAACACACTCAAACTCAGCAAGTTGTGTGTCGTCATCCACACTATCTTTGGAACAATTGCACTGCCCCAAACAATCCTGACCACGTCCCTCAAGGCTAATCATTTCAGCTAAAAACATGTCAACATGTGGCAGCCACATGTGGAATGCTTTGTCCTAGACATCCACCTTTCAGTCATCTGCAAACCAAATCCAGTCTTTGCACTTACTCCAGGTGTCCAATGTCATTTGTCACTCAATCTCAGGTCCAGGCTCATCTCCGCTAGATGCTGAATGTATTCAGGGTCCAGAAACTCTGGCTCCCATGGCACTTCCTCATTTAATATGCCATCTCCCAATTGCACTTCTGTGTTAGAATTGGAAGGTGTGTCTATTGGCTCGGATGTGGTGGTGAGATATGACGTTGAGAGATCTAATTGACCATCTGCCTGAGTGCTAACACAAACATGCTTGAAGTGTTCCGCAGGTTGTTCAAGATCGCCAACTGCAGTTTTGGTGTGCCACTGGATTTTATTATTCTTTTGTGTCTGGTGTTTCTTTTTTAGGCACGCCATGGTGAGATACTAAAGGGGACAAATACACCAATACAACAGGTTCAAGTTCATGTCGATCAACTATTGGATGGCATGCTACCTATGTTTCCCTATGCCAGAAGGCATCTTTAACTCAGGTGTGCAGGGAACAATACACAAAAACCTTGAGGTACGAGATGTTCCCTGAATTGCCATAATTAAAATTTTCTGACTGCTTTTAATTTAAGCTTCAAACAACTTTGTCGACTCCTGAATCAACGTGCGTACCAGCGCCACAAAAACTTGGTATCCACCTCAGAATCGCTCCCCTCTATTCCCACGAAACTTGCTGAAGATGCATTGTTCCACCTTCCAACATTGCGACTTTTCCTCCACGCTGCAGAGGACAATCTCAAAGGTTCAGATTATGATGATGAACAGCTTGCCCACTGGGACCAGGCTCTACCCTATGCCGTACAAGGAGATCTAGAGATTATTGAGAAACTCGAGTATGCACAGCATGGACGACGACACTGGATCCAGTGTGAATATGAGGAGTCTCGGCTCAAAGACTACAAGACTCGACCCATGAATATCATTGTGTTAGAAGTCTATCATGAGCTTCTCAAATGTTTGCATGAGTGGGAAGAGGCTGATCACAGTTTGATGGGCCTACAAAATCCATTTGATATTAGAATGGGGGTGCATTGGAAACAGTGGCAGGCATGACAGGTTGTGAGTCTGCAGCGGGACTGGGATGTGCTTTGAGAAGGCTCTGATAAATTTTTATGTGTGTACGTTGACCGTTGGTCTTGAACTATTATTGGACAGGTATTACAGTTATACGACCTACTGGCAATTCGAGACTGGAATGGCCCGCATGCTAACACCTGTGTTTATCCAAACTTTCCACTGAAGGAGTTGGTAGATTTTCTGATGCAAATAAATAGTTAGTCACTTTGCCTCTTTCGCAAATACAAAATACCTTTTTACAATTATCAAGTTGCCACTGAATCTCATGGGCATCATCATCAGGTATATGTGGTGCAGGAAAGTGGTCAAACCAGACCAGATACGCGTGCTGCAAAAATGTGATGAAATCTTTTCCACATAATCCCTTGCGATATTCCCGAGCAAGGGAATTCAATATGCATGCCTCAGCTTTTGTCACTTGCATCTATTATAACTGGCGTTCACAAGAAATCTTGTCAAAGAAATATACTGTGACAGACCAGAACTTTTTTCAGGGTCTTGAATTCAGGGATGATCGATGATCAGTGATGAGTCTTGGCAAGCTTGGCAAGCCACTGGATGCCGCTGTACAGTTGATCAAGGAACTGTCGGTTCACAATCTCGGTCCATGCTGCCCAGGTAGCCAAACAGAGTACGAATAGAATTCTGCTGAAAACCTCACCTTAGTATCATGTGTGCTAACGCTCATAAAGAATTGGCTGGAATCACTTGGGGACAGCCAAATCACTTGGGGACAGCCAAAAATGTAGTACAATACACTAGACTTTGACCTCGTAATGTCATTGCCCAGAGATTACATGGCTGGATTGAAGGATGTTCAATATTCATCCAACTTACTGCAGCAATGAACACAGAAGTTAGTCGGCCATTAAGCGTGGCCTAATAGTACTAGTAGGTGTGAACCAAGAATTCATTGTAAAATCACTGCAAAACCGTTTAATCCTAGTTAATGTCCTGGCTCACTGTTCTAAGTTACAAGTCATACGTGTATTTGAGTCTTGACAACGTAGATTATTTGTTCACTCCTTGGTCATCTTCATATGTTTTCCTTATTCTCATTTGATGAACAACGCAAAGTTCATATTCAAAATTTTCGGTGCAGACACTGTATGATATACAGACAAGTATTGCAAGAGGGAAGAGCTACATATGGCAGGCTCTTTGCCACAACGTGAGCCTATCTAACAACATGCACGCTATGGCTATTTAGAGCCACGGTGAACGCAGCTTCGGCATCCGCTGCTGTTCTATACTGCTTGTACACTGCTCCCGAGACTGACAATACAAATGGGGACATGGTCGTCCTAGATACCGATTAGAACAAATAATTTGAAAATCAATAAATGTATGAACCAGTCCCGAAAGACTCCCACTCGCTTCCCGACTGTGATGACATACCAGCTCCTGGAACTAGAACTGGAAGTCTCCACAGATGTACTTGCAACTGGTAGCCTGATCAGTTTCTCGTGAATGAAAGACTTCTGGACTACTTACCAGGCTGCTCGACAATTTCAGGCGGTGGATCTGGGGTGGGTGGGGAAAGGCATCCTTGGGCTTGACATGCTGCACATGGGACAACTTGTGATGGAACTGCTAGTGGGGGATTCAGTGACCGTGATATTGGTGACCAAAATAGCTTACCTGATGATGATGGAGAGATCCTTTTGGATGGAGATTGCGGAGCGCTCAGCATAATGCTGACTATGTATATAAAAGAAAAGATATGAATATCAATTTGTCACTTTAGGTTCCAGACATTACCATTGTGGGTCAGCGAGATCGCAGACAGGAGCTGCTCTAAGGTGGTGGGGTCGGATTTGGGTGTTTGCCCTGTCATCTGTCAGGATAAGATCTAACCAGGGGTAGGTTGATGGGAATGAACAGGCTTTATAGCTACCGTTGATCAGATGGTTGATTATCGCATATCGCACACGTGAAGTTGACTTTAGGAGAGACATAGAACTTTGGAAGGCTATGGGATTATAGAGGCGTTAGAACTTGGACTCCAAGGCACATAACTGTTTTTTTTGGTATATCTAAATCTCACATGTCAATTGTTGATTATGTCTACTATCGAGGAGAAAACACTTGGCAATGCAAGCCAGGTGTAAGCTACATTTATGTATGTGGAAACCTTCAACCAACAGTCACTATTAGTACAAAATTGGATGTGACAATCTTGACCATTGGCATGAAATATCATAGGTAATGACAAGATACCTAAACAACCATGAGTCAGCTTCAGGTACCATGGCAAAATAAAGACATGTACGAATTACCATTCTCCTATTGGAAGGTCGATTGTGTTCTGACACATCATGTTATGCTGCGTGCATCCAGACTCGCTTGGTGCATTGTTCTTTCCTGATTCAGAAAAAAGTTGAGAATCAATTGATTCAAGTTTTAAGATGTTACCGTTGTGGGTTAGCGATGTTGCAGCCTCTAAGGTGTTGGTTTTGGGCATTTGTGGCATTGGTCAGTTGGTAATGAGCTACTTGGTGCTGATCTAATTGGTTGATTATTGTACACGTGGAGTTGACTTTAGGAGAGGCATGGAACTTTGGAAAGCCATGGAATTTTAGAGGCATAAAGGATGGCTCTGATTGGTCCTAAGTATTGAGGAATACTCCAAGGTGTGTCACATGTACCCGTAACTTTTTTTTTATTCCAACTCGCTGCCGGAAACCCTGTACAGAGTCAATTGTGAATGTAAGTGGCAATAATGTGATTGTCACGTCCCTGACCACTATATGGTGTTAGACTACAATGGCACTGCAGTCATGGGTGACATCTGATCAACAAGCTTTCCTCAATACACAGGTTTCAGACTATCTGACAGCACAAAAGGAGAAGTCACTCACCAGTTTCTGGGCCCGGTTGTATGAAGCATGGTTCCAGAAATTCCCCAAATTGCCTCAAGTTATGCCTGGGAAAGCAGCAGACACTTTGTCAGACAAAGAGATACTTTGCGATGCAATCAGGGCGCACCAAAAGGTAAATTGATGGTTTTCATGAACATGCAAACCTTCATCTTATGTCAACTGGAACAGAAACTAAAAAACTGGATCTGGTGGAAAAATGGCAATCGGGCTCGATCTCATGCATCCACCTCAAAATCTCACAGTTTCAAGCATATACTCCAAACAAGCACTTGCATGCCCCAGAAAGCGCAAGTCTACTCGAAGCTAATGTATCAAGAAAAAATCAAGGCTAAGGTCGATGCCATCATCAGTGAGAGCAGGACTATGTCATGACACGAGAAGTTCAATCTAAGGATGAAGATCACCAAGGAGATGTGGGAAAATGAAGATGAACAGGTCAAGGCAATGGTTAATGAAGAGGTTATGAAACTGACCAACTTGAAGCTTACCAAACTTCAAGAAGAAAGAACACCTGAAGAGATGGCAGAGTACATTTACCCAATCAACATCGAGCACATGATTACTGATTTGGTCACAGGGCAATCCAACAGCTGCCAAATATTATCAGCCCTTTCTTTCGTGTGCTGTTGAAGGCAACCAGGTGGGCATTTACCCTTTTACTTGGTGGTCTGGATCCACATGATGCCAAGGGGGACATCAATGTTGCTAGGTATGACCATGACAATCTCCAGTCGTCGGTTGTTCAAAACTCACTGATGACAACATAGCTATCATGCCGGCGAGACAGCATTGGGTAACCAGTTCCCAGCTGCACATGGGGACTTCCAACAGGCCTTCATTGCCCCATTCACCAAGTTCTTGATTAACCTCTATCATGAGTTACAACAACTGACTATCTGTAGCTTATGCAAATTCATTCATACCCGAGACGATTCATCAAAAACGATCCTTGGAATATGCCAGGCAATGCAAAGAGAAGCAGTCTGAGGTGACCGCTGCAGTGCAGTCAGACAACAAGGGAGTGGAATGTGACACAGTTGATAAAGGTATGAGCGCTTGGTCGCTAAAAACCCTCCTTCTTCCTATCATCCACTCAAGTTCAAGCCCTAGCGGTATCACCATCCATGTTATTTCTAGCTGGATCATGTCCGCTGGATTCCACTGTTGCTTCAGCCACGTCCTCTGATTCAGCATCCTTGGCTGTGGTCACACCTATCTTTTTGGCTCCTGCCACATCCTATGCTTCAGTGGTGTCATGCCCTCCAGCTACATCTTCTGCTTCAGTGTCCTCTGCTGTTGCCACCACTATTCCTTTGGCTCCCACTGCATCCCATACTTTGGCAGCATCATCCGCTCCACCCATGATAGATCCAGCTGAGGTATCCAATGCTGGTAATTCAAATCTCAATGGTGTAGCTTTGGACATGTGGCATGTTAATCCCTGTTTATGCCAACCTCTACCTACCAGTGTCAATGCCAACAACACCTCCTTTGATTTCACGTCCCATGATCTCATTGGCGCCAATATGACAGGGCTTCCAGGCATGGCTCCAAGCACTCAAAATTCGTTCTTAGACATGCTAAATTCATGGCATGTGCCAGGGTCGATGTCTGATGTAAATATGTTGACAGCGCCAGGACTGCCAGCTATTCCTTTCACATCCATTTCGTCATCTTCTTCTGACTCCACCTCATCGCACAGTGAGCCTCCCACTACGTCGTCTGTTCCGAGTACTTTGCTGCTTCCCACACATACCTCTCCATATGCTCCAGACAACCATGGCCAGCTTGGGTTTCCCACCACAGCCTCTGCTTTCACGTCATTCCATACTCAGCTGTTACCCACCCACATCGTTCCAGCTGCTGTATCTTGCACTTCAGAATCTTCACCTAATGTGCCAGCGCTTCCCACACATAGCCATATTTCAACTCCAGCGGAAGTACCTTCTACTGAGGCACCACAATCGGATCACTCCAGTGCAAAACTGAACCCTGCAGCCCCAATCTCATGCCATTCTGCTCGCGCTGTTATACTGTCAACCCGCACTGAGAAGATGAACCAAATTGGGTCAACAACTGTTGTGGGAAAGGAAAACCAGGTACCTCACATCACCACAAACAGCTTGCCTCAGTGGCTGACAGCTGCTCGTGCACATCTCACTACTCGTGATCTTGGCACGGAATGGAACGACTGCGTAGAGGTATGGGTTCGCCTTGAAGTATCTGTGGAGTATGGTCAGAAGTCCAAGGTATGACCGACTATTTACTTTCTTGGCTGTTATTGATTTCAATGAAGGGAAGCCTTTCATCCAAGCAACGGCCAGCGGAGTGGGGGAAGTGGATCGCTAAAACCTCGAAGGGGGTCCGACCATATTCGTCAACACCAGTCATTGAGGATCCCTTAGAGTTCGGGATGGCCATTGTAAAGTGGTGGCACTCAATTCAGCTGGCCTTTCATCATGGAGATGCTCTCTCTCCCATTGCAATCTATGATGTAGATGAGGTGGGCGATGTATGGGCTGGACTGCAGAAGGGGGGTCCAAATGGTCTCGTCTCTTTGCTGACACTGCTTGTGTGGTGGGGTCAGCGCACTGATATGCACACCCAGTGGCAAGAGTCAAGCTTCCCATTGTGGAAATCAACAGTCTTGGATGTAACTCACTGCATGGAGAAGATGGTGGAGACTCCCTGGAAGTGGGATTTGGATAGCGATGGTGACAACCACCCCTCAAAACAGTGAGTTTTTTTGTTGCTTCCAATGTTTTCGTGGAGGTTGACTGCCTTACAGCGTGAAGATCTGATTTTGTTATTTGGTATCTTGGATCCGCTTTCTTGTGTTTTGCCACAACCGTGCTCTTGCCCCATGTGACATGTCTTGAACTTATTGTTTTGCTAGTGTTGCTATGATGTCAACTTTTGGCTATGACATTGACTTTTTGCTATGACATTGACTTTTTGCTATGATGTCGACTTTTT
>QMFE01006552.1:0-12762 GCA_003314665.1 Tricholoma sp. MG77 | reverse complement strand
CGCCGAACGGCTATTTTCTCCCTACTTCACGCCCACACTGTAAGCCATCGCACATTGGATAACTTATAGCGAGACTCCTAGTACACATGACTAGTACTAGGTGTAAGATGGCTATAGGATGGGCAGTATATTTAGTTCTTGCGGAATCTAGACCAGAAAGACTTCTTTGGCGTAGATTTTGCTGGGTAAGCAGTGGCACCAGCCATGCGATCCCGACGACGTCCTAAGCAGACGGTACACCCAGCTAGGAGTAGGAGGATGAAGGATACAAAGGTCAGCCAAAAGCCTGACAAACGATGTGAATTGATCGGTTTGATGTCGAAAAACGAAGGGGCTTACCAACACTAGGAATGGTCTTGGCTGTGACACCATGAACCTTGTTGACCTGTTGTTTGAGGTAGACGAAAAGAGCGATATCGCAAGCAAATGCAATCAGCGTCAGGAAAGACGCGAGAAAAGACGTGAGGGATGCAAAGAGCGCAACGGTAGCACTCTGCGAGACTGACATGCCCAAAGCGACAAACGTCACTGCAGCAGCTGCGTGAAACCAATAGGAGGTTGAATGGTATGACAAAGGGGAGAACATACCAACAGGGTGGATGGCCAGTCCGCGAGTCCACGAAGCGCCAATTGTGACATTTGACGATTTGTCCTGATTTGCAATAGAGACTTTGTATCCATGGGCTGTAAAACAAAAGATATTTGAACTCTTTACAGAAGCATCCGGGCAATAAGGCACACCAGCTTGAGCACATGTTCGATGGCCATTCTGATCATAGTAACAGGGTGCCCTATACAAACATCATACTTGAATTCCATTGCAGGAAACCTTAGAGAGTCTTACCAGACTCCGAACTAGAAGAGGGGTAGGCAAGTAGGGTCAGCCTCTTGTGCCGTTAAGAGATAGGATAAAATAAAACATACACGCAGCTCACTCATTTCATTCTGGCCCGCCTGAACAGCCCCAGCCCCAAAATGAGTGCGGGTGATATCGAGGGCTGGCAGAAAGGGTAAGGAAATCGAGGACAACAAACTCAGAGTGAACGCGAGGAAGAGGAAGAAGACACCTGGTATGCAGAAAGCGCGAGACATTGTGATATCAATAAACTTTCGTGGAAACTACGTAGCACACACTGGAACCGGCAGAGTGTGCGGGGCGTAAAGGAATCGATCCAAGTTTCCGAATTGGAGCTGGCGTCTATGTATAGTTAGCCGCACTATCCCACGCCCCTTGTAACGGGATCCAAAACCACCTGGCCCAACGAAATCACACAGCCCCTCCCGTGCGCTCGCTATGCCTGAAACTCCAGTTCTGATCAATGATGACTCTCGTCGGCTTCGTTGAATATGCGGTGTTTACAGTTCATGTGCCGAGCAGTTGGAGACCTGAAGAAGGTTATACAAAGCAAGTGACAACTGGATGCCTTAAAGGATGTTGGCCTCACACATTGGAACTGTGGAAGGTGAGTGCCATCAAGTCGCGATGTGAAGAGACATGGCTTACTTCACCACAGCCACAATTGATCTCAAAACTCATGATGAGGATTCTCTAAGCCACCTCAGACTCGAGGAGAATGATGAAGCCATTGAAAAGTTGATATCATGGAAGTCCGTCTTGGAATATTGGTCGAATCAACCTCCCAGGGAGCACCTTTACATAATTGTGAAGGTCCCGGCTACTGGTGAGTGAGCGAATCTCTCGGCTGAGTGTTGCTGATGAGATCCCGCTTAACGACTCTCCTTTATCAACTCATTCATTCCAACTGCATGTGTATTCTTATTCGCCTCGATTCTCTCGTCCCGTCCATTCTCTATCGGGTTGACATTTCTCCAGGGCCATCTTCCTCCATGGTTGGTAATTTAGTCGGCCCACAACAAGAGGTGTCCTTGTACACCAGCCAGTGGATTGCCTTGAAGAATTCACCGCGGTTTGTCAGCTCTGCTGACCCTGAAAGCCAGCAGCACGAAGTTCCAGCTGGATGTCTCCTGCGTCTCGACAATTTTTCTCAAGTGCTGTCAATGTCTAATGCTAGTGGAATTTTTCTGTTTTCATCCGAAAGTGTTACCTTGGTTCAAGTCGTTCCTTCCGGCAGTCGAGCAGCGGCCCCGTGGCAAGTTTGCACTCAGCTCAACTCCGAGCTGTGGAGGACGTTTGCAATGAACTTCACCTTCAAAATGAAAACCTCCTGCGAGTTAAGCCTATTCTCCACCACTTTAGGACGGACTTCTACTACTTCTACGATGGTAAAGTCTTCAGCGTTTCACGCAAGATCGCAAAGGTTATCGTCATTCAACCTGAACCTTCTACATCGTGGACGGCCATGATGAGAACCCTGTGCACTCTGAGTGCCCGACGCATCCCCTCGCAACAATAATCTCAATGACTAGCACTACCATGCTCAGATCATGCCGTCATATTTTCCTGTCTGGTCTATAGAAGAACTATTCCAATGCCCGGAATTGTGCTATCAGACGATCGAGAAGGCAACTGTTGCCGCTAGGTTCAAGGAATATGGAGGTGTAGCTCGTTACGTTTTCTGGCTGCATGGCGTTATCATGGATAGCGATGCTCGGGAGAGCAGCTGATATGTTGGCGAGCCATCTCAGCTGTTCCCATCTTCTCATACGCTACTACATATCGCTGTTGACGACCATATGCACTTCAAGCATGTCATTCTCGCCTCGCGCTATGCATTCTCCTTTTCTCCAAGTACTGTTAGGAGACGCTAGAAAACCTGAAATCACTATTGGGTGCTGGGGTGCTCTCGTGGGACACTTGTTCGAGTGCTATGGCGGGACTTGGACGGCTTCAGCTGGGTTTTTGATTTCCGACTCGGATTGTCGTTTTAAGTCCAGCTCTCGTGTAGCCTAAATAAAATCGCCACTTGCAAATCGGGCTGGCAAAATTTAGTTCAAATTTTTGGAACCGGTTGTGAAATGGCTCATAGGACTTTCAAGTTGCCGTTTCAAGACCCACAATGGTCTACCTATCACCTAAGCCTGTGAGCCGATAGACTGGCATAGAGTACATCACGCTCATATTTATTACAACTAACATTTTTCAAAAATAACTTGAATGAGTGCCGCACCTTGTAAGTTACTAGTACCCTGAGTCTGATGATTCATAATCATCAGAATTCGGGTCATCAGCAAAAGACGAAATATTGGTAGGATTTGAATTCTGCACAATATCATTAGGGTCCCTCTCTTCATCCGAGTCTCCAGCCGGAGGTCCATCGGAAGCCTTAGCTTCAGCAGATTCCGACTTCAACGGTACTGATAGGACACTTCTAAAGGTCCTTTGATCGTCAATGGAGGATCCGGATATCATGGACCGCCATATTTCTATAAGCATCCTAAAACGACAAATGATCAGTCAAACAAAACAATGCAGATATACTTTAGTCAACGACTTACACTGCCTCGTTTCCTGCACAACACCCCACTGAGTCATCGTTCGTCAACTTTAGCTGTCGCGAGATCGTGGCGACACTTTTAGCTCCAAACTCTGTTTGCATAAGTTTTTTGTACAACTGTTGAACATCTACCACATAGACAGGAGCAAATGCGTCAGGCCTGCGAGCATCTGCGTGGTTGTGACGATTATGCCTGGTGTTATTATAGGAGTCCCGGCTTCGAGGGGGTGACCTGTGAGGATAATCGTATCGTGAGGATGATGCTGACGGGTAGCTTTCATTTGAGGCATGATATTGTGGACGGGATGGTGACCGAGAACGAGAACGGGATCGATGTTGGCGCTGATCGTAGCCATCACGGAAGAAAGACGGGGAATTATATTGATTTCGGCTGTCATCCCTGGGCTCGTGTTGGGAATGATCGGGAGGCCTCCTCCGAGGATCACTTGTCCTAGAAGAGCTAGCTTCGGTTCGAACATGGGGAATTTCAAATCCAAGAAGACGTTTAATACCAGACTGCCATGCAGATATGTCGACACCCAGGTTTCGAAGGACACTTCGACTTCTCTCTTCATCGTGGACGAGGAGGATAGTAGGGTGCCTGTTACTGAGGGGCTCCAAAAACGCCTGTAAACGCGACCCAATGGCAAAATCACCCAAAACTTCCGTCACTCCATGTTTGAAGGGCTGTGTTGAGGGTGTTCAAGATGCATTTATGAACGAAACAAGGGGATCGTAATTACCAATCGTTCTTGCATACATAAATTCCTTTCAAGTGCAAAATGCATGGTGCCATTGGTCTGGTCCAAGTCGGGGACATGGCTATTAGTTACACCAACATCAATGATCATGGGGTTTGTGAGACGTTCTTTACTGGCCCTCTCGTCAACCCTGGTGTTGAATACGAAAGAACAAATTCTGATCGAGTTCACCCAAGGCGCATCATTGAGAGCATATTTCCTCAAGTCTATGGCACCATGCATAATATGATATAGCAAGCTAAAGGGCCTATGTTAGCCAGGTAAAAATTTCGCGAAACTAGGATAAGAAACCTTACCGGCCATGCTCGAAAGCCCCACGGTGTATGCCATCCCGCCCATCTGCATCGTACTGCTTATTAATCTGGCTATTGTCTGCCAGAGCCCTGCCTTTGTGGGATTTGGGCTTCAATGTCCCCAACTTATTCGCTAGCTCATCGTCATCCCAGAATTCAATAGGCGACAGCGACTCAAAGGCCGTTGACGGAGTGGAGGGTACAGTGGGTGCGGGTAACCGCAGTCTGTTAACAACATCCCATGCCTGTGATTCAGTAAGAAGGAGATGGGAGGTACCACAATGTTTGATGCCTGGACGATTGAAAGGATGCCGATTAGTTACATTCCAAACTTGATTGGGCATAAGGTTTACCATGAATTAGTTCAACTGGAGCCTTTCCGACTCGCAAAGGAGATCCTTCACCTGCGATTGCTTGTGCAAGTTTCTTCTCGTCATGTGGAAACCTTTTGCAGGGATGATATCAGTGAGTCCGTCGGATGTCTGTACCAAAGCTATATGTCTGTACCATTGAAAAGTTTGAGGCCGAAAACCCCCTAACTGGTAGTAACCCAGAACCATGAATCAGGGATATTGTGGGGAGAAAACGTCGAGGACTGCAGGGTCGTGGCATCGCATGTCTTTATACCAGGTAAATAAGGTTGATTCACCGATGAGCCTTCTTCTACACATACTTAAAACACTTGATCTGATATTGGAGATTTCTGTAATGATTTCAGCAGTTTGCAGAACAATTGTAGGTCGTTTGTCAAGACAACTCTGTTTACATCGTTTTCAACTTTGGACTACCATCTGGAAATTCTCGTCCATTCTCGTCGTCATGGCCGTCCACCCAGAATCCTTCATCGGTCTCCTCTACTTTCCCAGTTTTTGGCCATGCGCTAGAACCCCTTGTGTTACATTCAAAACGATAGGCGGGTCGTAAAAAATCACACACATTGCGGGAGCCAAAGGTTTTGATTCCCGAGGGCTTTTTAACAAAAATCGTACCATATTATATTGTTGCCTAGTGCCGGACCTCTCGCCTGGCTCTCGGATGTCTGAAATAGGCTTAGATTCTATCAAAATTACCCGCAAAGTGGATGACTTTCCATAGCCGTAACTTGATTTTCTATCTTCAAACCCTATTCGACGGACTTTAAATTCAGGGTTGATGAGTTTGAAGTTTGGATCTAGAAAACCATAAGGCCGAGATCTTTACATAGAATAATTACGGCCTGTTCGTTGCGTGATTTTTGTCGTCACGAAGAATTATAATAAATGGATTTTATTCACTAGATGAAAAGCACATTGACGCTAGACCATAAACTGTTTTGAAACACAACGGCAACGGCACAAATCCAGGGCTAACACAACTTTTCAATGAGCTCCCCATGCCGCCGCATCGTTTATCATCAACGGGGAACTCACATGGGCATGGCGGCGTCATCCTTTTCGGTAAAGGCTGCATTCCAATTCATCGAGGGCAAGACCGCCCTTGAAAGCTTGATGCCCCACAGTTGAGATCTGGATTAGCTCGAAAATGCGGGTAAGCTCCAGGTCAACGATGGAGGATTGGAAAACTTACCAGGGGAGACAACAGTTGCGCCCAACCGTCAACATCCTGCCACCAACGATGATCGCGATAAAATCGTCAGCCATCACTCAAGATTGCCTTATCCGGATTCAAGTTCGGGGTCCGGACCCCCCTTCCAAATTTAAGGTTTAGAACAGCTCTTGAATACGCCACCTTCACACTTTCGGATGTTTTACCCAACGGCATCTCGGCCATCCACCCTGAACGCCACCGATTTGAAGTTAGATATTCAAGTTACGGCTATGGAAAGTCATCCACTGTGCGATTTTTTAGGACCCGCTTATCGTTTTGAATGTAGCTGTAAGGGACGGAAGAATATTATTTGCCAGATGCAAGCTGTACAAGTAATTCAGTTCCTACTATGATCATGATGCTCCATAACATTTTGAATGATTGAGGCTGGTAAGGGCTGGTATCGCCGAGACTACTACGATACGATCATCGGTATTTCAAATTGGTTAAACTAATGTGTTGCATAGAATCTCCATAGAAAACGCACGTCAGATTTCTTTCCTTCCACTGACGGTCCTCTCAAAAGTGGCCATTCAGAATATCGAGGAGGGCCTGGCGATTCGGCGTAATCGGCATCTTTGGACGCGTAATAGCAGGAATCATCAATTCCGACTCAACAGGCATGGCGCCAGTTACTCGGGATCTCAATGCAATGGGTGTGACGGATGGGAGAGGAACGCTCGACATCATCGGTGCGTTTGGAATACCATGCTCATCGGTGGAACCGCCCTCTATCCTGACTAGATCCACTGTAGAATCAGCAATCGAGTTTAAGGATTCTGTGCTATCATAGATCGTGTTTGCGATGAAAGATTCCTTTTCGAGCTGGAGTGCTTTGTTAACCAGGTTCATATCGATGGGTGGAGGCGCTTTTGCTCGAAGACGTATCAGGCCCTTCGGTCGGCTGCCTTCGCTGTCCGAAGTGCAGGGCGACCTGGTACCGCAACATCCCCTCTTTTCGCCATTTTCCTCCGGTTTTACAATGATGGGCTTTGGCTTCGCATCTGAACGGTACTCGGCATGGTGTAAAATCGCGAAGGGCTCGCGTTTTCGGCGCTGCTTTGGCTCAGGGATAACAACTACTTCACCGATGACCCCCAAGCCCTGTATGTTTTCCTTAAACAGATGTGATGGCGGCTCATTCTCGTCAGAGACGCCGCCACCAAGTGACCAGACTGCCTGTGGTATAACCGACGCGTAAAAATTTGCCAATTCTACTGGCAATGTCGAAGCGGAGGTCCGGATCTCGGAGCTTGAATTTGAGTGCTTCGTAGCCTGGGTCACACCTTCGGTTTCAGACAGACGGCTGTTGTCTATAATGTTACGCGAGGAAGTATAAGTTCCAGCCAGCTTACGCCCAGATGAATCAAGTTTGTGGACCCGTTGTCCAGCAATAACACCGTATTTGGGAGATGTGGTTCTCTTCGGTCGACCCATAAGGACGGTTCCTTTGGCCAGGGCCGCGAGGTCTTCGTGCAGCCTTCCTTGTCTCTCTAGGACTTCGGGAGTTTCTTTCGGTGGACAGTGAGTCCACGATGGCCATGAGCTATCGATGAAGTTGCTCAGGTAGGGGTTAATGCTCTATTTTATGCCAGATGAACAATGGTCAAAGCATTTAAACAGAGGGACCTACGTCTTTCCAGATATTGCCTGCTTTGTCGCCCAGCCATGAGCCTAACATCGAGGATTTGTATTGTGGCTTGACTAGGGTTTTGAATTCTAGCGTGGTGGGCATCCTTGATTAAATGCAGCTCCGTATGTCGATCTGATAGACGAAAGCCTGAGGTAGGGAGGGGAGATGATTCCCGTCGGTGGACGAACACAGGATGATAAGTAAACGTGAGCTTGGCGTGAAGGTGAGATTTCTCCGGCAAATGGAGTGTCGTACTGATTCAATACAGGTGGCGGAAAACTTCGTTGTATAGACGTACGAACGGATATACAGTGTCTATTTGAGAACGAAGTCATATCGAGTGGCTCGGCCATACCTACGCTCACGTGGCCCTACTATTCCTTTGTCCAGGACGATTTTCGGAAGTTTCCCTGAAAACAATCGTTTTCCTGCGTGCCTCGAGGATCGACACCTGTGCAACCACAAGGTAATGTGCGATCGTCATTTTCTCGAGTTCGCGTTGTCATATCGGTTCGACTGCTTCACGTCTTCATACCTCAAAGACGCATCGTGCTGTGGCATATGGACCATGCGCTGGATGTCTTAATAGAGCAGAGGATTTCATCACATGCAGAATGGTTACTCTGATTGCCGAGCATGCCAGTGGCATACCATTGTCGGTCAGAAGCAAGAGGCAGCGAGCGATTTTTCGCTACACTATGGTGATTCAACATGTGTAGCTTGTGTGGAAATCAGGGTAGAAGTTGAACCACGGCATTGGTACATTATATGCGGGACTTGAATGAAATCATTGTGCGCAAGAGAACAAATGGATTTCAGGTTGGAAGCTTGCTTAATCTGTCTTCCTAGCGATAGGAACTCGTGCCGTGTCCACAAGCCGGTTCGCAAGCTTCTCAAAAAGCCCAATTTTTTTTTTTTTCGTTTCTGAGTCTCCCAACTGCCGCCACCCGCAATCCTCAATATGAGACGTGGCTTCCTAAGCAAGCCTCCCAAGGTCGCAGGTCGCACTTTAGTGACCCTCAAGACCGAACAATCCAGCGCTGTCAAAGCAAATGGATCCAAGACTCTCCCACTTGTTACTATCCCGAACCTCAAAATTGTTAACCCTCGCACTGCACCAGAATGTACGACAATCCCGGCAGGGTTCGGAGATTATAACGTTGTTACGCTTCCTTTCCCCGGTACATTCCCAGGCGAGCCTGCTACGCTCTGCGTACTCTACCCCGGTGCTAAAGAAGGCATTCTCGCTCTCCCCGATTTCCCAACTCGTCTTACAACCCCACCATTCTTGCGTTGGCCGTTTGCTGTCGAAGACAGTCCAGGCACGGGGAAGGCGATGATTGCAATCATCCCCCTACAAGCCGGCGAACTCATCCTGAACGAGCGGCCTCTGATATTGTTCCCTGCGGCTTGGCCATATCACCCTGATCTCACTTACCACCCAGATGATTTGTGGCACGGAATGGTCCAGCTATTGCAATCACCGTTCCGAGAGATCTTTTATGATTTACACAACTGCAAGGGTTCTACGACTGATGTTGCACGGTCGAAGGGTATATGCGAGACGAATGCGATAACAGTCGGGCCGCTCCCTGGGCGCTACGAGGGCCAGTATGCAGCCATATGTCCTTACTTGTCACGCATGAACCATAGGTAACAACTCCTGTATATAAATATACTACGCCTATCTAACATACACGATAGCTGTTCACCCAATGCTGAAGCCTGTTGGAACCTTAGCTCCATGTCCTTTTCCGTCCGGGCTCTTCGTACCATCCAACCAGAAGAGCAGATCACAATCGCGTACTGTGGCATCCTCCGATCCCGAGATCAGCGTCAAAAGGAGCTTTTATCTAAATATTCTTTCAAATGTGCCTGCTGGTCATGCAGCCTGCCAGACCTGGAGTCCGCGCGTAGCGATATCCGCCGTAGCCTTCTACCCATCGCAATCATTAACGCCAGTCCTCTTCGCGATGATCGTTCCTTGAAGGAGTGGGCTTCAAATTCCTCCCTTCCCGACGATCATATAATCAAGCATAGCCTGAAGATTATTTGGATGATGGAGGAAGAAAGTTTATACGAAGAGGACATCTGGACGGTGCATTATGCACGTCTCTGCAAGGCATACTGCGCGTTGGGAAATCGAGAGGCTGCGATTGAGTGGGCGAATAAGGGGGCAGTCATGATGACTGCGTTCACTGGAAACGATGGTGGATGGAATAAAGTAGTGGGCGCTCCCGAGAGGAGTGAGTGGTGGGGATTAAGAAACAAGTCTGTAAATTAAGTACAGACTGCAGGCCGTAGGATTTTGAGTGCCCCCCGCTCCTGCCTCGAGCAACAAAATACTTTTCTTCTGGTTTGTGTAGTGATGAGAGATCTAGACTGGAAAGACAGATCTATTGGGAGATGCCGGCTGCGAACCTTCAAGCTTCAAGTAGTACGGCTTCGGGCTTATCATGTGCGTTTCTCATGCCAGCCATCGACCTACTATCAAAGAAAAATCATATATCTGTATAAAATTTTCCTTTCATACTTGGAAACCTAACGTGGGTTTGCAGTGGTGACACGTTCAATACCCAGACAATTAGGTCACATAAAATCATGGTTGCATCGAGAAAGTTTTAACCTGCCATGCAGAAGCTTCACAGGGCGATTCCAATTAGCGGGCAAGTCGAGATGCACAGCGGTCTGCCATGAACGTCAAAAATGATAAGGCCGGAATCTTAGTCTAACCGAACAGCAAGAGAAAGATAAAATAAGACGTTACAGAGAAAACACACAACTAAAACAACCCCAGAAGATCCTCCTGCGCTGGCTGTGGCTGTGGCTGCTGCTTCAGCGTCGGCCTCGCCGTTCCAATATCTGGCGCCTGCCCAACCATCGGCGAAGCCAAGCTCGTAGCAGTAAGCGGTGCAGGGGACAGCATCGCCGATCCAAACCCACGGCCGACCCCACCGTTGCCAAATGCAAAACTAGCTGGTGTCCCCACAGACAGTCCTCCGCCCCCGCCCCCGCCCCCACCGCCAAAGATCGAGACAAGATCGTCGAGCGGGTTGCTGGATGTCCCTGCCAGCAGATTTGCCGCTGCTGGTTGTGATAGTACCTCTGTTGCTGCTAGCCCTGAGGGCTGGCCATCCTCCGCAGGAGCATCGTCAAAGTCGCTATAATAAACATGAATCTACATGTGCATCTCAAATAACAGCAAAAAGAATGACACGCACAGTAGATTTTCTGCCTGCTGTCCAGCAGCGACAGTCTGGATTGCCCGTTGTGTCGAGAAGCGGTCGTCTCCCAGCCTACAGGATAAATATTGTGCGATCAGAACTCAGATATTGAACCAGTTATAAATAACTGACTCGGCTTTTCGCTGCACTGCTTCAGCGCCGACCCGGCCTCTCCCCACAAATGTCTCCTCTGGTTTGTGGTACACACTCGCCAGGCTCGAGATCTCACCCAGAAGTTCCTCCAATAGTCCGGGTGCGACACTCGTCCGTGGTATTGAGATAGGTGGTCGATGGGCAAGTACCACGGCCTATGTATACGAGAACGTTGGCTGTTACTCGAGGTGAAGAAGAACGGAGATCTCACCTTGGCCGCTCCAGGATCTGTGGACAACAATCTCCAATAAATATATGCACGATCCCGGACGTCAGGCGAATCGCAATCTTTCGTTGCTGTTGTCAGAACCCGTTGGACCACCCCTTGCGCAGAATCGGGCTTGCTAAGGAATAGTTTGACAACGGCCGTCAGTGTTTGCAGTTGGACCTATTTATAAGGTTTGGAAAGCAGTTAGTGCGTTTCATACCAAAAATTTCAATGGCAGGACAAAACGTACGGGATACGATTCTTCAGTAAATGTATCAACGAAGATACCCAGCAGCTCATCCGCATTATCAATTTTGTTAGCATATTCCCCAATGATCCAGATCAATGAGGCCTTGGCTTCTGGCTCGTCTAGTTCATCTAGATTTGCGCAAAGAGTAGGGATAACCCCTTCGTATGTCGACGGGTATTTTCGGAAGATATCCTGAAAGCAACGAAGGTGAAGATCATGATCGCCCAATAGGATTTTTTTTAAATGGGAAATATTCACTTTCATGACGACGACAGCTTCCTGCACGACATAGCTGACACGGGTAGCGATAAGGTCTAGCAGCACGTTAACGCATCGCTCAGCTGCCTCATCGATCTTCACAGCTGTTTGGCCGATCGCCTTGATGCTCTTCCGGACAAAGTCCACATCCACCTCGGATGCATATCTGAAATTGACAAGTTTGCAAGTCGCAAGCAGTGAGGACTTGATAGGATGATTCAAAAATCCTTCCGCTCACTCCTTCAACTCGCTCAACAAAGCATCCACATTCTTTTCGCTGGCCAGTCTCACCATGATGTCCAGTTTCTCCACTTTGACGTACAGAGGATCATTGTACTTGCAGAAGAAAACTCGCATTTCATTGGATAAGAGATCTGGTCGTTTCTGTAGTAGAAGATTGATGTTCCGCAGCGCGACCCATTGCACCTCAGGCGGCGAGGACAGGAGGGTAACAAGTGGTGGTGCCATTTTTCGGATGAGCTGTTTAATCAAGTCTTCCCGATGAACGCCGCGCATGTGAATCATGATGACCTGCACATAATATCGAACTTCAGCTAAGTTATCGTGGAAAGATTTGGAAGAGGCAAACTTTGACTGCAGCAAGCACTACGCTCCCATTGGCATGCTGGAATTGAGGAACCACTCGTTCACAGATGTGTTCGCTCTCCTTCTCATCCTGTACAATATACCGTGCAAGGGCATTGAGCACAGCGACTCTTCCCCATTCGGAACATTCATTCAACGCGATGAGTAGTTTGTTTAAGATGGTAGTTGTGATTGTGAAGATGGCGGGGTCGGAAGATGATGTAGATGGTTGGGAAGTTACAGCGATGTGGATGTCTGTAAGAGCAGCTACTGTGTTTGCGACCACCTTGATAAAGATTAGAAAATATAGCTCAGTTCGACTAGTTGCTAATTGACATCGAGCGCACCATAGGATTGCTATCAGCGATCATATCGTGCAATTGTTCCAAAAATC
>QMFE01006536.1:0-14463 GCA_003314665.1 Tricholoma sp. MG77 | reverse complement strand
GTTTTTGTCTTGGGCTGACAAAGCTATCATCTGGGGTGATCAGCATTGCTCCACTACTGTTACGAACCGAAATACGTGACGCGAGGACGAGCGAGACGGAGCGCGAGCGGCAGCGGTGCGCGACGGTCTACGGTCGGCGGTCGGACTCGGCTTCAGCTACACGAGTTTAGTGAGCTGCGCCTCCCTGCGCTACTAGCGTGTCCGTTATTTCAGATAAGGAGTTCGTCGCGTGGACTAAGGGGACTGAGAGCGAGAGCGTGGAAACGTTGTTGATTATTAGACTAAGGTTCTACACGTGCATAGCGAAGTACTTATACATCTAACTAACGGAAGCGGCACGTTCCTAAGCTACGAGACCATGTGGAGCCTAAGGCTAAGAATACGGGATAGGGGTGAAGTTTCATACAATTGGAAATGATAACACTAAGTATAGTTCGGCAAACGGAAAGACGGGACACCAGCGAGAATTGCAATTACAAGAGAGAGATCGAATCTTGGAGATAGCTGTTAGGGCGGAACAAGCGCGAGGCATCCGCGGGGCTGGTGGGGTCAGAGAGTCGAAGCACGCACGCGGTGTAGAGGCGCGGACCAGGGCACGCGCGTGTCGCGCGTGCGCGGACGGATGCGAACGAGTGCGCGCGTCTGCGCGCGGGTGTACGGGAGTGCGGAACGAGATGAGACAGAAATGGGAACAGGAATTGAAAGTAGGCGAGGGACAGGGGTGTCAGCGAGGGGTGTGTGAGTGATCATAACAACTACACCCAATAGCAACCTTGACCATGGTGATCGTGAACACAATGATGATGCTTGATCATCAAATGGCTGCCCCTACCATTATTCCCTTTCCATAATTTTTTGAAGTCATCTCAATCCCAAAATATCCTGTTCATATCATCCTGCCATCAGTCCCTCTTCCACATTCGTTTTATTCATCAGGTATTTGAGAATATTCTGAGAAAGCCTTATAAGGTCATAACAAAAGTGTAAAAAGCATAAAAACTCCAATTCTGGCAGACCACTTTATAATGCTAGATATACATAGAGTGGGTTTCCAGACTGACAACCCACTACAACATCCATCAGACTGACAGGAGCGGTAAGGCTTTATAAATGATTATCTTTAGGAAAGCCTGAGAATGAAAACCACTTTCCTTTCCTAGCCACTTCAGTACAACTCCACTCTATTTGATGAATTAGTTTGTAATTAACTCAATTTTAATATTGCATTGAATTTACAGTCACTCCTTTTATATTTAGCACTCAAAGTCTCAAGATCTCACATCTCACATTGTCTCATATTCATGTTGCCTTACACAGATAAGAAAACTTGGACCCTACTCGTGAATGGGTTTTTGCATTTTGTTCACCTCACGGGGTTGTGGCTGTGCATATTCATCTCAAAGGTTGAGAAGCCTGCAATCAATGGAATCCTTTCAAGGCATGGCAAAGTCCCAGAATTCTTGCAGAATTCTGGTATTCAATTGTTTTTGATTATATTTTCAGATCATGGTGTATCAGTCTGTTTGATCCTTACAAACTTTAGCTGGTTATATCAGCATCCTTTTGATTTCCTGATGTTGCTACATGCACACTCCTTTCAAGTTTGATGTATACACACTTTTACATCACATATTTTGCCTTAATCATACCATCCATAATGTCAACTTCTCCATAATCGGCATGCAGTATATCATAGTAGTCAAATTCATCACAATGTTGGACATTCTGCTTCAGTTGTTGAGCTTCAGGCCTCAGGACTTTGGTGTCATCAGCATCAACAATCAGGCTGCATGCATATGCACAACAGCAAATTGAATTACTTAAGCTGGGGCAACCTTGTGACTGAAAATCAAACTGTGGACAATCCGCCTACCACAGTTATGTTCTCTATATGTGCTGACATACTGCTTAAAACTGTATCCATTTCAACATCTGATGCTGATGTTAACACACCAGGTTGGTTGCATGGGGCTGCAGGAAGTACATGTGCAACTTGAATATGTCCAGTAGAATGCAATCTGTTGTAATTTCTCTCACACACTGGCAAGCTAGCAACCATTGATTCCTTTGCCTTATGATTATCTGACCAGACCTTGAAGTAATTTGCTAAATACTCTCTGAGTTTGTAAAAGATTGTTTTGCCATTGGCTTGTATTGACCACCAAGCAGCATCCAATCAAAATTTGAAGAGCCTTCAGACAATGCAAATTTGCCTCCTACAACTAAAAACTGATGGAAGAGTTTAAATTCATCATCAGTGTGAACTGGTGTGACAGCATATTTTGTTCACTATGCAGCTAGTGTTGCCATGACTCCAGCTGGTTGAAAAGAAAAAATGGAAATAACTTTGTGAATAAAATCTGGGAATATTTGTGAACCTAGATCATGTGAAAAGCTGAGGGGTTGTCCAAGGAATCAGACTAGTATTTCCCATGCTATTTAATTGGCTTCAAAACAAGCTGATTTTCTGGCTTAAAATCTAGTCAATAAAATAGCATGGGAAATACTAGTCCAATTCCTTGGATCTGGCAGACAACCCCTTGGCCTTTTATGTGATCTAGGTTCACAAATATTTCCAAAATTATGAATACTTTATTCACAAAGTTATAACCATTTCTTTTTTTCAACCTTGAGTCATGGCAACACTATGTGCAGCCACCAAGTATGCCCTGGATTAAAGCCTCCAGCACCATGATTAAACTTGTTTCTAGACCCTTCAGGTCACCCAGCAGGCATTGTACCAATTTACAGCATGTTGAATGAGCAGTTAACACTGAAATAATGGTGAGAAATGTGTTCAATTGCTTTGTGCACAGTGGCAATGCTTAGTTGCTTAGTAATCAAGGTGACACATCATACAGAGCCATTTTAGGCTCTGGGATGATAAAATATGGATGACAAAATGTACAGTCATTAGATCTTAATCATGTTCAAAAAGGGCTCTGGCTTGTAGACATGGCATCGTCGAGAGCCGAGTTGAGTTAGTTTCGTATCAACGGTCAATCAGATTCCTGGGCGATGACGCAACTTCAGGTCGTCACATGTACTTAGGATGTAGGGTGATGAACTGGTAATGAGAAGGCGCTCTTCTTCCGCAAACTTCTGTGGCGAGGTGCGCAGCTCACGGATTTATTTGAAGTTATGCGAACGACGGCGATGGAAGCCCGCATTTCCTCTCCATCGTGACAGTGACTGGTGGTTACATCGCTCCAATGCTGGGGTACAAACCGAGCCTGAAGAAATTGTAGGATTTGAAAATTGAAGTGGCTCCCTGCAATCGCCTCCGTAAATTCATTTCCGGACGAACCGCGGCCTTGCCAGCTTCTCACTGATCTCCAAAAATCTTGGTTTGTAGTCAAGTTTTGGGGGTTGTGCCAGTGTTTTGTCGTCATATGTAGCCAGCAATGGGCACATGCGTTTCTGTCGCACCACAGACAGGACCATGTGCAATATATCTAACATCTCCAACCAATTAATGCAAGCTAAGGAAACCACCTAAGCATTGGAAAATCCGCCGCGCATAGCCTCCCATGATGGGATCTGAGATCTGAGATCATGGCAACAGTAACTATAGTAATTCATGTGCACACAATATTCAAGAAGTACTACAGCTGTGCTGAGTAGTAGATTTTAAGTAGGATGTGCCAGGCGACATATCTACTGTAAATAAGTTACATAAACACTCAGTTCCCAGGCGTTAGGCAGTCACTGGGAGCGGTGCTCGAGAGCCTCACTTTGTTCTTCAGTCAAGCGACCATGATGCCACGACTTTGAAATGACATTCTTTGTAAGACCTCCGACCGAGAAACACGGTGAGTCAGCAGCTATCACGAGAATAGTGAATGATGTATCTGTGATGGTCAAGAAGTCTGTTGTGACTCGGACATTGGCAGTGCCAGCCTGAGCATAAATAGCAGTTGCCAGTGAGTGATCAAGAGCGTTCTGCTGTAAAACCCCATTCAGGCTCACATACCACGACCTCCTGCATCATGTCAACTGAGGAGCTGCCAGATACCATACCGGCTGGCAAAGGGGTGACGATGGTAACCGTTTTTCTTAAAGGCTCTCCGGTAGCCCTTTTGTGGTCACCAACTGAGCCTTTGCTGTAGACGTTCCTTCGAAGCAGCGAATGGATTGTAAGAAACCACGCTACAGGGGCGTCAGAAGAAGAGGTTATGTTCGCACCTCCGCACTGGCATGAGACCCACGACGAGATATTCCGTGTATGTAAAGGGGAGGTGGAGTTCAAGATTGGGTCGAGCGTCAAAGTGTATGGACCAGATGACGGGGAGGCGAGGATACCGAAGGGTGTTGTGCACAGCTTGAAATCATACCCAGGCGTGGAGTGCATCCTTGAAGAAAGGACAGATCCTATGGTTGGTTTCCTGTTAAATCCCAGGTTTCGATGCTGACCTTTTTGGTAGGACGATCAAAAGGAAATGTTCTTCCGCAACATGCTGGTGCGAGGTACCCAGCCCACAGATTTCTTTGAAATAATGCATATCATGTATCACGGAGATGGGAGGCCCGCGTTTCCTGGGCATTTTCGTTGGCTGGAAAGAGGAGTGAGTGCACTTTCTTTGATTACAGGACTGGCAATGCTAACTGTTGTGTGAAGTTTGTTACGGTGGTTGGAGGCTACATCGCCCCGATGCTCGGGTATAAAAGAAAATACCAGTCGCTAAAGAAATTGTAAGTTCTGAGAAGCCTTTGGGCCAGTAGCACTGTAGCAACGACGACTCCCCGGACCTGGAGAGTGCGAGTTTGTAATTCCACATGATCATGGTATACAGTGTACCCCATTTCAATATCAAACTCATTCTATATGTCATGGTATCATTCCGATATTATTTCAAATTACAGAGCAATTACGGAGTATATGTCGCATGCCCTCATTTGCATTCGTTACGTGTTTGTTGGAGGGTACCGCACATACAAACACGACTCGTTCATCTCCTCGTGGTGACTGGTCCTCGTAACTCATTTCAACAATACCACCATTCACATTTCCATCTAAAAAGCCAGACTCCCAACCAGTCGCAGGCGCGGTAAAATAAATCCTAGTACAACTTTTTTATTTTTAGCATGTTTATATAATAGACCGAAGTTAATCCGAAAGTTGGTCAGGGTTTGACTCAACATATATGTCAGCACCAGCTTCCCAGAACACCTTAACATTGTTGCCCCACTGAAGATGCAGACGAAGCCATCCCCTCTCAATCGTGATGTTGTGTATGCTTTTTAAAAAGCGGTGTGCAGGAAGTTCAGTAATGGATAGATGGTCTGCAAACAGTTCTCTAAGCACACAAAAAACAGCTCAACACATATGTTATTTGGGAATATGAACACAGTATCTACCTCAGTGCATTTGCAAGACCGAAAACTTCAGTCGTCTCACTGCCACAATCAGTGTTCATCTGGATAGGCATGCCTAGAAAGATCAGATGTCAACTAGCATGCACCTCATTATGTAGGTTATGACATACCTCCTTGTTCTTTGATGAGCTGGAGATACAAGAGCGCAATAGCTTTCTTGAGACGATTGTTAGAAATGACCCAGAGACCTAGCCACTTGGACAACCATTTGTCATGTACCCCCCATATGGGGAATCCAATTTCGGCTAATTTATCATGGCCATCACCGCTCCATTCATGGTGCGGCCCAAGAGATGTCAACACGCCTCGCTGTATCTTCTTGGCGGCAGGTTCACGGATCACAAACCCTGCAGGATCATGGAGATGCATCTCCGATTGTATAAAAGATTTGTAAAAGAAACATTAAACAAGAGATGGCATTGAGAGGTAGGCAAATGGTTTACCAATTCAGGTGGATGCCCTTGTTCAAGACGATGCCTTCACCAATCGTCTTTGGACCTTGCCTGCTGGTTGGATCCTTGGCTAGCTGGTCAAGCACAAGCTGCCGCTTCTCTGGTAATGGCATTGCCCAAGTTGTGGCACCGCTACCAAGAAGCCCATAGGCTTTGCGGTGGCATACAACAGTTCTAGAACTGCTCATCATGTCATGATCAATTTGGTACAGCAAAAACAAAGCCACACACCTCATTTGGATACCATGCTCAGCGAGGAGCATCTTGCTAACAAGGTCCTTGTTAACAATGTTGCGATGGTCATAGTCGCGAATCAGACTCTCAACATCAGCATCATTGGGTATCGCTACAATGAAACAGTCAGACACACAAAGGATCGAGAAAGTCAATACAGATGACAGTTCTTGAACTGGTTTATTCCAGTAGGGTTGTTGTTCGATGGTTGTGAGGAAGATGCCATGCAGGAAGAAAAGGCGAGTGAGTGGGACTTGCTATGGCCACCTCAATATCACCTCCCTACTTACAGGCTGTACACAGTGATATTCTCGTGGTAAGGCCCTCCATCATCCCATTTCCATGGGTGGTCCAAATCCAGCCTTCCCTGGAGTCCAAGGTAGCCTTGTAATCAGTTTGCAAAGGTAGGTAGCTTTGGTGTGCAACACGTATTTCGAGGGAGGGAGGAAAACAATATATTAAATCTAGGCTACACCCACCCGCCACTGAAGAGTAACTGTGGATCATGAACAATGAATGGAAGGTGCTTTCAAGTCGCATGAACTACTGCTTCTCACTGCAGTTGTTCCATGGACCATTCTGAAAACAAACACACATTCATCATCTTGCACCATAGTGAAAAAGAAGAAGAAACTCACTGGGTGCATGCTGAGTTGATGAGGTGCGGATGATACATTGAGAAATAGGGCAAGTCTAGTCTTAGAGGATCTCAATATGAAGTGTAAGGTATGTATGTAATAAAAGTGTTCAAATAAGGACTGTAGAAGGAATGAATGTATTTATGCCAGGAGGTGATGTGTCTGCAAGGCCAGAAAGGCATGTGAGGTGTGTAGTGAGTAAGCGACAGCAGGAGATAGAGCCTAGCCATAGACCACTTCCGAGTTGAAGCCAAACATGAGGTCTACATGTAAAGAAAGCATTGACTTGACACAAGTTTTGTGAGAAGGAAAGGGCTGAAACTCACCATTGACTAATGATCCCTTCCAAGCCTTATCTGCACCATTGCCCCTCACGCACCTGGGAGGAAGATAGTATTAGTACACCCACTGGTTTAAACAGACAAGATACTGTAGGGAAACAGTTCACAGCAACATTGATAGGAGGAGCAAATGCAGTCTCGACACATGGGCCAACCTCCAAGTCCACGATTTTGAAGACAATAGTTCAAAATGATATAGCAAATGACCTATCGCGTGAAGACAACGTGGAGTGTGACATGTCCTTAGTCGTAGGCAAATATCAAAATTGTAACAATTGTAACAAACACAGAAGGATGACTAATCTCGGAAATGATACTGAAGTCCCGAAAGGAAGTTGACATGGTCTGGATTGAGTCTGGATTTGAAGTCGAGAGTTCAAATCCTGCCTGGCACTCCTGGTGCACCGTAAGGGTGGGTGAAAAAATTCAGGCAGGTGTTGACTGCCAGAGTGAAGAAGGGGAGAAGAAGGAAGTAAAAGCTAGATTTTACCATCTGATGCTTCTTAAGTGTCAATACGCGGCCACTAATTAATTGACATCAGGATGCATGTGGAACGACGTCAGGATGTCAAGAATGCGTGACATCAATGCGACGATACATCGCGCTTACAAAGCCCGGACAAAACGTCTTCGGCCCGGCAAGCTCGCAGTGACGTTGAGTCACCATTACGTTACGTCGGGTCGGTCAACACGTGGTACATAGTTCAACGTGATTCTGAACGCCGTGCTTAACGACGACCTTCAACAACGTTTCAACGCCGACGATCCGACAATCTTCACGATCTTTTCTTCTCATTCATCAAGCCAGGCTGCAATTTGATTTCAGTAATTAACGATCTCCGTCTTTCCTGACCCCACGCTCTTTTGCAACAAATCACTCTTTTTACATAAGGCAACATGCACCCAACAATTTTCGCCCTGGTCTTGGCTTTTTGGTTTTTGAACTCCCCTCTCTTGGTCGATGCTGAGCTATATGTGAGCTATACTGTTCAACGAAAGAGATGATGAACAAACCATGGTCGTTAGGTAGTACAACCTTCATTAGGTTCGAAGTGCCATGGTGGTCAGAATTGCACCATCAAGTGGCTGGACGATGGGGCTCGTCCATTGCTTGCAGCTATCGGCGTCTGTACTATGGGACTCTACACTGGGAAACAGGTAGTTCGATCTCTAAAATATTTCTGCCCAAACCTTTTGCAAATACATCTATAGCAACTCGTGCAGGAACTTCCGCCCGTGGATGTATCTACTCGTTTTTCCATAACATTCACGGTTAGCTTTATCATAATTATAATTGGTTGCAACCGAATTTATTTTGGACGTTAGCCAAACCCGCGCGCTGGGCCTAATTCGAATACATAGTGAGTGTGGTGTGGATCTGTTCTCAACACTGAATTCCGTTGGCGCGTTTAGTTATATTGGCATAATTTCCACGTCGTTGAAGCAATCTGACAATGTTTCATACGCGGCGTTTTCACCGTCCTTCAGGTACGCTGCGACAGTCAGCCTGCTGGACGTTTCTTTAGTTTTTGACATTTCCAGCATTGACAATATGCTGGGCTCTTTCCAATCCCCCTTCGCGTCTGCAACATCGACCAAACCCCTTCCTTTATCCCTCGTCCATCCTAGCTCTTTGACAGCGATCCTCCCGACCATCACCGTTGGCACGTTGTCTGCTTCGGACGCTTTGTCCTTCTCAAGTACAACCCGTCCGTCGTCATCTTCAACGAGGATGTCGACCTTGACGTCTCCTTCTACTTCCCCGCCAACACCAACGTCATCCACTTCGTCTAAATTTTCATCCTCACCTTCCTCGACCTCAACACCAACATCAACAGGGACCCTGACATCATCGAGATCAACCTCTCTCGCGCCGCCAGCCTCTACGTCCTCCTCAAGCGGTGCGCTTAGCCTCCTTCCAACCCCAATTCTATGTGCCCTCGGCCTTCCTATCGTGTTGTCTTTTGTCCTTTAGAACTTGATTTTGCATTCGTTAAATCTTCACAACTTCGCCAGGAAACCTTATTTGTTTTCAAAAATTTTGTCGCGATACCTCATTTTATGTATACCTAGGCGATCAGCATTGTTTATCTTTATCTTTATTTCACTTCTCCCATCGCGTCTCCGTTTCGGACAGCAATAAGGACATTCGTCCGTATATCTCCACTTTCCCAGTCGTTTATTGTCATCTTAAGCTTGTTATTGCCGTTGTGCAGTACAGTGTTTGCTGAGTCTCATTTGTTCTTGTACATAGTTACAATAACTATGTCGACCATTACATACCAGCATTGCCAGGATTCATCATGACGGCTTGGACATGCATATACAGTCGTCGCGGTGTATGTCCCTAGTACGACCTCCCAGGTTTCGTCTCGTTTTGGATGGGCTCGAATTCGTGCTTGGACCTTATTCTCGGTTAGTCTCATCAATGCTCTGCATGCTTCGTGCTTCGTCTGCTGTCCCACTCCTGGGCATCATATATCGCCGTGAGTAGACTGCCGAATGTGTTTCAAGTTGCCAGCAAAAACTGCGAGAAATGCAGTGGTATTCCAAAGTTGGGATTCTTCGAAGCCCATTTGGGCCACTGCTGTTGTGACTAGTCTATTATTGACTCCGCCTGTCTCTTTCAGACACGAACCCAACAGCATGAAAGTCGCAGTATTTGGAACGAGAAAGGTACGATCTTCAGCATTCTATGCAATATGTACCATGTCATGATCATCTAGTACGATATCAGTTCTCTTGGCCCAGCAGTCAAAGAAGCAACAGGCATTGAGCTGTCTTACATCGACCCCCGATTGGACCAAACGACCGCTGTGCTCGCTGAAGGACATGACGCGGTCTGCATATTCGTGAACGATGTTTGCGATGCGGGAGTGCTTCAACAACTTCATCACCGCGGCGTGGTACTATTTCGACCAGCCTAGTTTTACTGGTGCGATGCCACCTGATCTTAACTCTCCAGAAATACATTGCGCTTCGCTGCGCAGGCTTCAACAACGTTGATCTCAAGACCGCTTCCGAACTCGGTATCAAAGTCGCGCGAGTACCTTCTTACTCCCCTGAAGCTGTTGCAGAGTTCGCAGTGGGCATGATCATGACGGTCGTCCGCAAATACCACAAGTCCTTCTGCCGTGTACGAGAGGGGAACTTCCTCCTCGATGGATTGCTCGGCTCCAATCTGTCCGGAAAGACGGTTGGTATTGTTGGAACAGGGCAGATTGGGTTGATAGCGGGGAAGATCCTGTCCAAGGGCTTTTCGTGTAATGTGATAGGGTACGACCCATACCCTTCGGATAAGGCAAAGGACCACGGAATAAACTATGTCGATACCCTCGAGGAACTCTTGAAGCAGTCCGACATTATTAGTTTGCATTGCCCTTTGACAGCGGGGAACAGATATATGATTAACGACAACACATTGGCGCAGACGAAGAAGGGGGTGGTCCTTATTAATACATCGCGTGGTGGGCTTATCGACACTCGTGCATTAATTCGGTTCCCTTGTTCCCCATCCGCTCTGTTGTGCACAACTAATTCTTGCTAATAGTGCTCTCAAAACTGGCCACTTGGGAGCGGTTGGCTTGGACGTCTATGAGGGAGAGTCAGAATACTTCTTCGCTGACTCAAGTTCCAAGATCATTCAAGATGATAAGTTTGCTCGACTGCTAACTTTCTATAATGTCTTCATGAGGTAGGATCCTGGCTATTTTCATATCATGAATAGTTATTCAAGAAAGGTTACTAGTGGGCACCAAGCTTTCTTGACTGAGGAAGCCCTCCGAAGTATTGCTGAAACAACCATCAAGAATTTGAAGGATATGGAAGCAACAGGGGCTTGTGCTAATCTGGTCAAGTGAGACATCAGGTCATTGAGTAACTCCTGTTTCTCCATATTTTGCTTCCAATGAACTCAGTAGTTGCAATATGGACCGATAAACCTAAAGGAATATGCTTGATATATAAAGAAGCAAAAATAAATCAAAAGCACAAGGGTGACTGTGACAAGCAATTCACTTACAATGAACTACAGGCCAGCAACAGCCCTTTCCGCACATTGTCCTGCATCTTCCTCTGTCTAGACCCCGGCCCCATATTTGCCTGGGGGAACCATCGCCTTCTCTCACATTACCCAGCTCTACAAAGTCAAGATCTCATACGTGCACTGGCATAGAATATTCTGTACAAGCAGCAAGGTCCTCTTCTGAGACATTCGAGTATAGACCAATATGATGCGTATGGCGAGACATCAATTGGTGTCATAACTTCAAGCGCAGATGACGATCCATCATCTAAAAGAAAAGATCATCAAGTTAATCGAGATACTTGTCATCGATGTATTGGTACCTTTTCCTCCATTTGGATTGCATCCATAGCTATCTAGAGCTATCTGCATGGGTGTTTAGCTTCGGAAACAGTAACCGGACCCGATCCCTTTTCAATGTCTATGTCAAAATGGAAGTTCTACTGACGAAAGCCACTGAGGGCGGACCCACATCTAAGACTACACGTACAGCATATGTTACAGAAATTGTGACATGTACTTTGAGGCATAACCTGAATAACACACCCCAAGACAGACTACAGTCCAAGTGCATCAGCAAGTGTGTGGTCAACTTGCTGTATTCCAACATGCATAGAATGATATGCAGGGTGCACAAGCTTTGATCCCAAACATAGTTCTTTGGTAAGTGCTGGTAGAAATTGTACGGAAGGTTGTTTCTTGTCAATCCAGACAGAAGTTGATTTCACCATAAATCCAGCCACTTCGAGTGACTTAATCCAAGTGCACCACATCGCAGCATAAAATTCTTTGTCTGAAGGCTTGTGGCCGGTGGACAATGTGATCTGGAGTAGGTAGAGGTGGGCCTCCTTGATGTGGTGATCCAAAAGCAATATTACGCCATCAACAGCCCTGAAATTGAATGCAGTGGGAATATAGAGGCAGAGGTTCTTGTCGCCACGAAGCATGTATTCCCAGTTTGGCTGGTGGACAAATAAGGCTTGATCCATTCGCCCAAGCGCTGTGTTGACCACATGTAGACCATTGGTCAAGATATAGGCGAGGCAAATGTGTTCGGCCAAGAAGCCCTGAACGACTGGGTTACCCGAAGATCGACGAACAGCAGAGTACCATTCTTCCCCACAGAACCTATCCAATCTATGTTGTCGAAGCATTGACATCATAGATTCGAAGGCAATGCCACAAGTGTAACGGCCAATTCCTTGCCCATCAACATAAAAGTATCGCAGGTCATACAAGTCTCTCCTGTCAATATGGACCTCAGCACCCTGAAGACAAGCTTCCATCATGGCATAATAACTGAAAAAGCATCGAAAATTGATACAGAAGAAGAGGGAAAGCACATACCGGTCCCTCTTCCCTGGATTTTGTGCCAGTTCTGTTTGTTTATCCTCAAAGAAGGTAACGACGTCCACACAAACTTTTTTTATGTCATCATGAGACAGGAAGGCTTGTTCATGAAAGGCCAAGTTTTGACTATTGTTGAAGAGGGGACGAAGAAGAAGTGGAAGGCCTCCAGTAAGATATGCAAGAAGTTTCATGTCTTCACCGGATAATTTTGGGAGTGTAGATGAATAGTGGTGGAACCACTGGCTTGTTTCCTCCTAAAATGCAACTTGTGAGTAACACAAAGGGCAATTATTAGGGTTTCATACCTCATCCATCCCTCCATGTAATCGAAGTACAGTGGTTCCATTCTGCTTCCTGTCGGCTGAGATATTTGATTTCTCGTTGGCAAAAGCACTGAATATGTACTTGTGACGGCATTGCATCCGGCTCAGACGGTCAAACACCTGTGTTTTCTTGTTGTCCCGTTGGCCATCAACTTCCAAAGCATTCAGCTGATCAACAATCAAATAGGCATCCCTTTGTTCTTTCCAGAATTCAAACAAGGCTTCATCATCAGGGGCAGACTGTATGGTTTCAAGAAGTGGTGAGTCATAGAATGCACAGCATAAGGCAGTCCTAAGTGTCTCCCAGAAGTCTGCAAGAAGTGAAGAGCAGTCGGGTATATATACGACCCGTTTCCCTTCATGCATGAGTTGGCACGCAAGTGCGGCAAGGATATGGGACTTCCCCGAACCAGATGAGCCATACAGATAGATATTCTCTTGCCCGCGAAGAAAAGTGGGGGATTCCAAAAGGCTAATAAGTTCACGAAATTTTGACCTTCCCATATATCGGAAGTATTCAACACCGTTATGGTCAGTGGTTTTGAATCGTTGGTATGGGAGCAGCGGTGAAGGAAAGGGAAGTCTTATGAAAGTCGCAGGGTTTGAGAGGTCGACAGCCTCCATATTTTTGATTGCTAGGTGAATGGCGGAAAACTCATCTTCAAAGATATCAGAATGTATTAATCAGTGTCTAAAAAACATTGGAGTGGGAGAAAATGAAATAGGAAATTTACCAAACATAACCTTTTTCTGCCCATCCTTCCGATCTTCTACTGAGGATGAAGAGCGAGGACGTTTCCTGGAAGTTGGAATGGTGGGCACTAGCATGGGAGCACGACGCAACAGGAGGTGCAAGCGGAGGCAAGCAGGTGAAAGAGAGACGGAATCATCAGTGTGGATGAAGTGGATGAATCAAAGCGTTGAGTGCAATGAAGGGCGAGGAAAGGCCCATTGAATGCAGATGGGGCGGGATGCAGCCATAGACGGTGAGGGATGGAGATGGAAACAGATAGGGAGGCAAGAAAATTCATTCAATGCAATGGATGTGAGGCCGAGGAGTGAAAAAAGTAAGATATGTCAGAAAAAGAATACAATGCAGAGCCACTCAAACTCACAACTACGCAGAGGCTTTATCATGATGACAACGTGAAGATGTCTGACTTTGGGTGCATCCGTGAACAACTCTGAGATGGTGTCCCAGGGATTCAACCTTTGCACATCTTCAACGCCATCCTCAACCTGAAGATTATTCCCAAAATCCTTGCCAACATCGTTCAGATCAATATCGACCTATAAAAGCATCTGCCGTTAGCATCAACTTATGCCAGAGCAGTTTACTCACCTTCATCTTCCAGAGCTCAAGATCTTCTGGAATGGTCTTATTTGCAAGCAGAATTCGACCCTTCAGAAGAGAAACAGTATCAGTTGACCGAGTCTCTACCGTAAAGACATCTCCGAGAGGACTCCCGAAGACCCAACAGTTGAGATTGGGCCCAGACATGCTATACGGTAGAAGTCCGTGGTACCTGAGAAAGGGGACACCAGAATAAAAGCGGCGAGGGTCAAGCAAGGGTCAAGGGTGGGCGAGGGAGAGGGCGAAAAGATGTCGGCACGGTTGGATTGGAATTCAGACATTCAAGTTGAAAGGAGGCGATTTAAATAAGTCCTGTCCGTACTGGATAATCGGGCCGCTTGTCTCTATACACGATCGCGAGCTCTGAGTGG
>QMFE01006524.1:0-12768 GCA_003314665.1 Tricholoma sp. MG77 | reverse complement strand
TGGTATGATTTTTATCGTCCTTACCCAGCGCGTTTACCACGGGATTGGAACGGTTGCCAGATAGGTTGTTACTTGGACTGCAAAGAAAAAGAAGGCAAAGGTCACATGTATCCAAAGAGGAAACATGTGTATTCACTTGCGGATAACCATCGTTGCGCCGAAAAGAAAATTGTCCACGTCGTCAGACAATATGCCATCTATAACCCCAATACGGTTTAAGTATGCGAGTTCGGCTTCGGCCTCACCCGGAGCCTAGTTATGCCATTAACGCCAAGAATGATAACTTTGTGTCAAGGACTTACCATCTTCCATTCGAAACCGAAAGATTGTACTATCGTCTTCATCCCTGGAATGAGCTTGTGACTTGTCCTGTTTATTTTCTTCCCCCGTTTGACTTCTGGCCTTCTGGGCCCGTCGAACACAAATAAGGGAAGAAATGGAGAGTGCATGAGGGTGGCACAGCGAAAGAATAAAGTTCGTAGTACAGGGTTTTCACCCTCCTTTCCGTACTCGGCATGGAAAAACCAGATGCTTGCGTCTATGCCGATACGAAAGCCCCTAACACCATCAGGGTTAGCTTCGAAGCCTTCCGTGACGGAGAGTTCAGTCAGTGAGCGTATTTTCCCTGCTGGCCGGAGAATCTAAGAATGTCTGAACAACGCGGGAATTCTGAGGTATAATAACCACCGACCTCCCAAAGTCCCGCGACACCCATCTATGTTCAGAAATGTAGATCCTAAGGAATCAACCAGAACGCGTTACCACTTGTGTGTGTGACGTGACATGATCCAAGTCCAATGTCCGAGTCTAGATCAAGTAAAGCGCGAAATAGGACAAGTACGGTATTGGGTTCACATTCTATTATTTGAAGCTGATTGAATCTAATCAGCACTTTGTATTTGGCTTCCATGGATTTGAATTAAGTGACGAAATCAGGATGCTAATCAGGGACTATCTATCATCTTGGATGCGTCATTTTGATGAAGCGCAATGTTCGTGGTGTGTATATTAACTCAAGCCTAACACCCACGACATGTGTCGACTAATGCACTGCACAGGCGTGCAACAGGTTCGCAAGGTCATAAGGGGACTTCAGGGGCTTGCAAAGAAGTCTGGGCATGACATGCCGCTGCTTATCGGAATTGGTCAGGAGAATGGCAAGGGTATAATCCATGTCGTCGGCGCGGCGCACTTACCTAATGCTTCAAATCGTGCAGGCCTGGTGTCTGCATTCAGTACACCAACGGCAGGGACACAATTGTGAGTTTCTTGATTCCATGCTTATAATCGCACTTTCATTTACGTTCAAAGATTTGACGTCGTCCTGGAGCTATGGCGCTTTCGGCCACAGGCTCTGTGGAGGTTGCAAAAGAAGTTCCTGCTGCCAGTGCGAAGGAACTCAAGATGGTCGGAATCAACTGGGTTTACAGTCCGGTGTCAGACAGCAATTCGGATTCAAAGAATCCCGTTATTGGTAGGTTTCCTTGATCAATCTATCTAATAAGCGATTTTCACGGTTTGCAGGTGTTCGATCATTTGGTGACGGTAGGCGTAACCATAATTATACGTTTTCTTTTTATAACTCTCGTTCACGTAGATCCCGCCATCGTAGCAGCTTACGCTGCTGCAATCTCACACGGTCTAACTTCTGAAGGGGTCGCTCCCTCTGCGAAACACTTTCCTGGTCGTGGGGATACATACGTTGATTCACACCTCGCTCTTCCTAAGATTCTGAAATCAAAAGCGGAGATGGAAGAGATGGAACTCGTGCCATTCAAGAAACTCATAGATGCGAAGATTGCCAGTATAATGATAGGCCATATGGCACTGCCGCTTCTGACTGGGAAAGATGAACCTGCGTCAACTTCGGAGGCGGTTGTTACGAAGTTGTTGAGGAGGAAGCTTGCGTATGAGGGTGTGTTGGTGACTGACTGTATGAAGATGGGTGCAATATCGGATGTCGAGGAGGGAGCGGTGAGGTCCCTTGCAGCTGGGGTGAACGTAGTGATGGCGTGTCATACATTTGAGAGGCATGTTGGGACAATCAACAAAGTTTATGAAGCAGTTGAAGAGGGCAGGCTTGATCTGGAAATGCTGGAGGAGGGAGGAAAGCGGATTATGTGGATGAAGAACAAGTTTGTTGGCGAATGGAGCGATGTGCTGGACAAGGATGATGACAAAGTTGTGCGATCGTCTGGGGCTCTGGGATCCTTCCGCTGTTGCGAGTTTTGCAGCGGTAGTGGAGGCTGTATTCGAGGATACCGATATCTAATCTTAACTGATAATGCACGTGGAGGAGACACAGCCATTGAACTAAGTTGGCTGGCAATCTTTCAAGTTACAGGAAACCCATACCATGAAGAAACTTTTCGGCCATAGCAAGCCAAAAAATGGCAAAGTGGCACCCATACATGTCCCTCAAGAGGTCAGTACAATCTCGCATTTTATATCTCCACCGTGTCTTTACGCGTCCGACAGGAATCTGCTACTATACCCACTCCAATTCATCAGCAGCATGCTGTTTATACAAAACATCCTGATACTCAACCTCATACCCTTCGGAGTACGCCCACTGACGAGGAGCGATGGGAAGTTGTCTCGTCCCAAGATGAGGCCTTACTCCGTACTAGACAATATCATTCACCTTCTCGTTCCTCCTCCTTTGCATCACTTCCTCCTGGTGCCTCACCTCCAATACCAAGCCCAGTCGCCCCGAGATCTTCGTCACCATTCAGCATATCTACTACTTCTTCCAATCAAACAACGAAAATAGGTCAGCCCCCAATCTCTCGGAAGAAATCCCCATCTAGTGCGCCGGTGGCATTGGGTATTTTAAGAGCTCTGGATCCTCCCAGGGCGGACGTATCCAATCACTCTCAAAAGACCCTTTCAGAAGAAAGGTTTGCCATCCATTCCGACTCTGGTCACCGTGACCGCGACAGAGATCGAGAGAAGGATCTTGGTGATAAGAAGGAGAAATGGGCCTTTTGGAACAGAGACAAGGACAGAGACAAAGACAAAGACAAAGACAAAGAAAAGGACAAAGAAAGAGAGAGAGAGAGGTTGTTTGAACGCGAGAGAGAGGGGGTGAGGGGGAAGGAGCGGAAAGAGGACGAGAGTCAGGCGGAGCTGACGAGAATGATCGGTGTGACAGAATCTCATGACGCGTTTCTCAATCAACATTGAATGACTGACTGTTGTTCCAGGATATCTGACCGCAACGGCTTCGGAGGATTGGGCCCTAGTTTTAGAGGTCTGCGAAAGAGCATCTGCGAATGAGAATAATGCAAAAGAGGCTGTTCGCGCTCTTCGACGCGAGTTCAAGTATATCTTTTACTCTCATCGAGTATCGAGACCCTGATGAACTAGTGCAGATACGGCGAACCTCCAGCACAATTATCTGCAGCACGGGTACGCTACTTTGCAACCGATTCTCTTGTCAACTGATGTGGTTGCAAAACTGTAGCTCTGGGCACTCATGCTGCGAAATTCTTCAGAACTATTCATTTCTCAATCCACAGCTCGAAAGTTTTTGGACACGCTTGAAGACCTGATCAACTCCCCTAGAACGTCACCAGTCGTACGTGAAAGAGTATTATATGTCATAGCTGCTGCTGCATATGCCAGTGGAAGCAGTATGTTCATAGCGTAGTTTATTTGATATCGACGTGACAAATGATTTCACAGAGAAGGACAGTGGATTTCGTGGAATATGGAGGAGGGTCAAGCCCGCGGACAAACCTGACGAGGTATGGCCACTCTACTTCTGTCATTTTTTTGGTTGACCATATTTAAGGGGATCCCCCTCGACAATGACGATGCGATGTTTCACCCACCTGTATCAAGCCGTACATCTCACTACGAAATTCCCCTCGTTTCATATCAGGAGGCTTCACCATTACTTCCAGACTCCACACCACCTACACCGCCATCTGTAAGTGTCGTAATGTCAATATTGCATGCCAATTTCATTGCTGATTCTTACAGAATCCTCAACGGAGGCGTAAGTCTCCGACTCGCAACCGTATTATTCCACCGGACGAAGATATTCGTCGTCTATTTCAGGAATGTGTAATCGGTCAAGGGAATGCATCTCTACTTTCCCAGGCACTTGCACTATCGACCCCTGAGGATCTGAAAAAAGACGTGATCAAGGTTTGTTATAGTGTCGACCGATGATCAACATCTGAGATCTGTAATTTCAGGAGTTCTACCTCAAATCCCGCGCCTCGCAGGAACTTGTTTTTGCGCAAATACCTTGGGCTTCCGCAGGTGCCGAGAGATCAAGAGCACTTAAGAACCAAGATGATCTAGTGAAGGGTAGATTGCCAGATGAGGTCGATCCACTGACTGGAGACGATTCTCCTGTTGAACTCACCACGGAGGAGAAGCTGTTGGCTTCTTTGTTGGCAGCGAACGCGGAACTCATTGAAGCTTTACAGCAATATTATGATCTGGAAAGGGTAGGGATGGAGCGAAAGGCCGAAGACCAGAGTAGGAAGGAGACGAGGCTAGATCGAAGGGTGAGTGGTATACATTTTAATTTGAAGATGTTTTTGCCTCAAACTGCGTGTCCTTGACTTCAATAGCAATTACAACTATTTGAACCAGACATTGGACTGTTGCCAGAGCCGTTATTCAACGGCGGAAGTGCCTCACCAAGTCCCCCTCAATCACACTCACCCCCACTGTCCGCTCTTGTCCACCCCTTTCCGCATCATCTTCCGCCTCATTCGAGCATCGATACCACTGCGCTAGCACCGCCACCTGCTGCTCCTCACGGACCACGTCATCCGACACAAGGTTCAACGCACTCGCGTACGCCATCGCCTGGCCCACTCGACTATGATGCAACGGAGTCCTCAGCTGTCAATGGTTTCGACATACAGGACGGCACGAACACCCTGAGCGCCCAACAAGGGGCTTCATCTTCAGTTGCTCCTGTCGAAGATGATACCCGAACACCATTCAAGCCTAGTGCCAAAGCGCTTGGAAAACGAAAGGTTGTAGACGTTGAACTGCCAGAACGTTAGTGTTGAGAACAGCTCATGCTTTGAGCCTGTGTTGAACTTTCTGCTTCCATTATGCAGCGACCTTGGATGATGTTTACTTCGACGATAGGGAGGACGCCGTATTCCTGCCCGACGACCGGTCTGATTCTGACTCTGAGGAAGACATGGATGGATGGCAACGTCGCCCTGTGCGTTACGTGTACGATGCAGCAGCAGAACGAACACAGCAGCGAATTCGAGAGGGGCAGTCGCTAGTGGTAGATGAAGTACACTAGACTCCGAGTAGTTAGCAATTTTCTGATTACACTGCACAGCCACCGGACGAACGACTGTCATGATCATATGACAACTTGAGTGGAAGTCAACCAACAACGGCGTTGACGAGCAGCTTCATATTCTGCTAATCCCGTTAGCTTTGTTGCCATTCATGGCCAAACCTTCTCTTGACTCTGATCTCTATGGAGGTGATTATGATGCCCTCTATTACCTTTTTTTGTTGATCCAATCTGAGCAGATATTTATGGCGACGACGACAACGATTACACAGTCCCTCTGAAGGACAGAGAGGGAGCGAGAGAGTCACCACCGAAGGAGAATCAAGAGTTGTCTAATATTTCGCCTTCGTCAAACATTGAGACCGAGTCTTTACAACAATCAACGACCAGAAGCAAAGACGCGTTTCGTTCACTTCCCGCTAAACCACTCTCCCCAAACTCGGGATCATTATCATATTCTGCCCAAATTGCGCAACAGTTTTCGGCCTATCAACAAACTCCTAGTCAGGAACGCCAGCAACGAACGGAAATCCTTTCGTCAAAACGATCCTCTATTCTTACTGCCAATGAGGGATCTTCGAGTACTAGTTCGTCTGACACTGTCTTTGGGAAAAAACCGTCGGAGATGCATGATGCTGGGTAAGTGTTCACTTCTTCCCATTGTCAGATACCAGCAGCCGACGAAGTCTGTGCTGTGTGATTGGACTTTGGTTTCTTACCGTCCTATCTACTCCTCGTCCTTCTCGTATACTCGGCATGAGCAGATACCAGCTACGATACCCCCTTATCTTGCACCCCTGTTTTTACTGCCTCCCCCCCAATCCCGTCTTCTATGGAAACTAATACTCTCCTTACATCTTGGCAATCTCCGATCATCGCCCTAATACTCATCTGCCTACCTTGTCGTTTACTTCGATGCCTCTTCACCTATGGTCCAACTTGATAGCAAATTGTTCATTGGTGGTCTCAACTGGGACACAACAGATGGTATTCTGTCCTTACAAATCCATCTTATGTAGTGCTAATCGCCACCTGTTTGTCCATTGGCTGTCTTCCCCCGAGCAGAAGGTTTGAGGGACTATTTCTCTCAGTTTGGCAAGGTATAGCAGCTCTACCGCACCTTCAAGCTCGCCTCATCTTGTAACAAAGGTCGATGCGTGCACAATTATGCGAGATCCGGCGGGAACTTCCCGGGGGTTTGCCTTCATGACATTTGAGGATCCTAATGCAGTCAGCGCAGTAGTTGCTCGTGAACACTTCTTAGACGGGAAAACAGTGCGTAGCATCGTTATTCTGGCGATCAACATAACACAAGCTAGGTGATTAGATTGATCCAAAACGAGCCATCCCTCGTGAAGAACATCTACGAAATACACGTTACTTTGTGGGTGGTCTTTCCCCAACAACTACGTCAGAGTCCATGCGCGATTTTTTCGGAGCCTACGGCAAGGTAGTCGATGCAACGGTTATGCTGGACCGGGAATCTGGTCGATCTAAGGGTTTCGGGTTCGTGACATTTGAGGATGCCAGCAATGCAGATCAACTGGTAGGGAAGATCGGTTTGATACTGGATGACAAACAGGTGAAGGAATAAGTGGTTGGCGGCGGCTTGTCGCAATGGCTAAATGATTGTTGCTCAGATTGAAGTCAAGATGGCACAACCCCGCAGTCAACGTGATCAGGCGCGAGCAGCCACGATGTCAATGTCATCCAATAATCGAGAAACATTCTTGAATGACCAGGCATCGAGGATGCAGTCGCCAACCATTCCTTTCGCTTCACAGCAGCCGAATGCCATGTCGATGATGTTTCAACGTTCCATGAATCAAATGCCGATGATTGGAGGTGGTATGCCCATGATGAGCATGAACCCTATGGCAATGGCGATGGGCATGGGAATAAACGGGTTCAACCCGATGGGTGGGATGAACGGCATGAACATGATGAATGGCATGAATGGAACGAACGCCTTAAACGGTGTAGCGAACATGGGTGCAATGCGATTAGGGTTGGGTCCAATAGGTGGGATGATGGCAGGCAATAGCACTATGCGAGCAGGGGGGTTGAATGGCAATATGGGTAGGATGGCTATGAATACTGGCCCAGGGCCATCTCGGATGAATTCTCGAGGTCAGCATAGTTTTCATCCATACGCTCGATAATAGTGTAGGTATGTACACTACATACGTGGGAAAGTCCTACTACTTGTCCTCAACCTCCAACCATGAGGTCGACCTTTCCCCGCTCAGTTGTCCTCGCCGTCGGACTCAACTCCATACAAGCTATTTTACCGTCTACTCTCATCTCGCAGGTAGAATCGCTCCTGGACAGCCACAGAATTCAAGATGCGGTAGATTTGGCGGACATTCAGCGAGCGAAATTACAAGCAAATATCTCGGTTGACTCGGATGAGGTGCTTCCCCCTCCTTGACCTGGTCGTCACTCATATCCTGATCTCCTAAAGGAAGAAGAATTATGTTACGTGTATCAGCGGATCGGCTTCCATTGTCTCAGCGAAACTCTCTTCAAGGAGGCGGGCAAGAACTTGTTTAACGGAGATATAGATCCTCGTTTACTCATCAGTTACTATCCAAATCTGCGTGGTTCTCTTTTCACGACGGATGATATTCTGGAGGTGTTTTCTGGTGTGGCTGGACATATGCCCGCTAATAATTCCGTCGACGACATCAGTAAGTCTCTCTTTCGACTCCTCCCTCTTTTTGTTTCGTCTTATCTTGGCCACGTTCCTTTGCCCCCCATTGACATCTTTCCCTTCCTTTCTGAATTGTTGCACCTTGACGTTCCTGTCATTGAACTGATCCCCAGTTGTGACAAACCTAGTCAGGAACTACTCGCCACACCTCGCACCCGACACGCGCTCTGCACCATCCACTATGGAACTTAGAAAGATCCTTGGAATCGCGGCAAATGAAATGTTAGAGGAGTTCTTGAGGAAATGGAGAACTTTCAAAATCGGGATTGATGAACCAACTTCCAGTAGAGGAATCGCGAAGCAGACGACGATGGCACACCCATCGGCTCCTGTAAGGTTACACTCTATCTTTTTTCGGATTGAATGCCCCTCATGTGATATAAAGGTTGTCGACACTGTCCTTGCGAAACTATACTCCGAGTTCAGAAAGACTTCAGAGCTGCTCACGTTTTTCCAAGAGCCCAACTGCATTCTCCTATCGGAGATCGAGCCTGCCTTGGTGCGAAATAAACAATATCATGAGTTGTGTGTGTTGTATAAGGAACGGGGTGAATACCTGAAGCTGCTTGAGGCATGGTCGAAGTATGTGGTTTTCAAGGTTGTCTATTCTCTCATGCTGAACACATGATAGGCTTGTTGATGGTGAATGGATGCACGAGGACATCAAGGATCCACTCTCTGACATGATTGCGCTCTTGACTGAGCAGAAGGATGCGACATTGATGCGCAAGTGGGGTGTTTGGTTGATGAAACGGGATCACGAACGCGGATTAAAGGTGCAATTACATCAACTCGCTCAACCTGTTTCTAGATTTTGATTGATTCCTGTGACGTAGCTCCTGATTTTAAACGATCCTAGTAAACGACGGGAGAGACTGCAAGAGGATCTTGAACTGTTGGGGCAGATAAGGGAGGCAAATCCTGTGGCAGGATCACAATTTTTGGAATATCTTGTTTTCCAGAAACGGAGCATTGTAAGCTGCTTACTTTTGAAAATTTCAATTCCTTTAATCGTTCTGATCTTATTGTAGTCACGAGAAATTCATACACAGCTTGCAGTGTCATGTGTTGAACAACTATTGACAGCCCTCAAAGAAGACTTCGTATCGAAACTCTGGCGTGCAAAAAGTACGAAACATTTCTCCTGCAGCTTGCTATGCGGTGAAGTCTAATATGTAATTTCAGTGTCCTCTTATATGTCCAATCCATCTCGCATCCCTTTCATCTCGTACTTTGTATCTACGACGCCCAACTCTAATCACAAGTTTCTCCGCTTAAAAACCATTCTATTTCTTGCTGGCTCTACTCTATACGATCCTGCTGCGATCTATTCACAAATTCTCGCGCAGCAGAGGATATTAAGACTTGAGCTAGCTATTATAGAGGGGATGGTATGGCTAACTGTTGTTTCTCTGTCTAACCTGAACTTACATACTTCTGAACCTCAGCTTGGTAAACACCACTCGGCACTTGCTATTCTTGTGCATGAACTGCATGACTACACAACTGCAGAAGCATACTGCATGCTCAGTGGCGCAGTAGTTTCAGCAAAAGCAGCACAGCTGATAGCTGAGAGTGATGCAGGATTAGAACAGTGGGTATCTGTGCTGTTTGGGGCTACTAAACCTAGATCAAAGTTGGCACTACACCATAATTTCATGCCATCTGCCAGTGGGCTGAAACAGGAGCTGTTGAAAATATTACTAGAACTATATATGAACAGTGGGTAAGTGTTTAGGTGTTGGTATCTGGCCGAGGTAGCTAATTGGCACATTAGAGAAGTAAAAACCTGTCAGGTTGCATATTTGCTCAACTCTCAAGCATTGAATTTTGATGTCTTGGATGTATGTCTTATGTATTTGTCATATATGTTTCTGATTTAACAATTGTGATAGGTTATTAATTTGATTCCACTCCATTGGCCAGTGAATCTTCTGTCATGCTTTTTGACTCGATCTTTTGAGCACATGCTACATGAGCAATGTGAAAGCAAAATCATGAAGTCGATTAATGCAGAACAGAATATTGTAGTATGTGTTTTATTTGTATTATGTATATTTCTTAATTTTTATTTGGATATAGATAAAAGAGAAGACATGGCTTGCGTTACGACAGCAGGGTATGGTAATTGAGGAGGCTGTGAATGGTGTGAATGAGGTGTTTGAGAATCATGCACTTGCTGAGAAACTTGCTTTGCAATTGGGTGATCTGACAAGCAATATATTGGCTGATACAAGAGAATGTGAAGAGAAATAATATAGCAATATAAATGCAGTTATATAATCTAGTTCAATTCTAGTTGTGGCAATCTTTTCTGCTCCATGATCATCTACAAAACTTCTGCAAGCAATATTAAAAGTCCTTATATTTATGTAAGAAAATCCTTCAATCCAGGAATTGAAAAAATCAGTTGTAAGTCTGCCCCTACACACCACAGCCTCATGACATCACTGTCAGGGGACCACTCAATGAGGTCTACAACCACCTAGAACATCCTTTGATTGTCGACAAAGCCTTCAATAATTCTTTGAATGTTATGAGTCCTTAATGTAGTTAAGACTCATTCTTTATCATTCCAAAATATAGTGCTGTTTTTGATTGATTGATGGATTCATAATTTGGACCATGGCAATGTATTTCCAAAATGGGAAAGGGTCAAAATTTGTTATGATGCAATGATGTTGTAAGGGGACAACTGATCATGGAACTCTGACAGACTCCCTATGGACCCCTGATGCACATTATACCACCAACAACCCAGAGGAACCTGACACTACCACAGTACACTAGAAGTGAGGTATCAACGAACTGGAGAAGCTTGTCAGATCCCCAACAGATGTCTGACAGACCCACCACTGACATGGAGGGCATGTTAGAACAGAGTAGGTGGAGGCACATGGCAGTAGATGATGTGGGAGACACATAGCACGAGCACTTACCTATAAAGGACTTGTCCCTTGCAGGGGAAACTTTAGATAATTCTCTTTGGTTGGCAGTCCCCCTCCCTGGGCTTGAGAGAACTAAATCCTCCATCAGTTCCCTTTGCAGAAACAGCAGAGTTAGGAGCTTAAGTTGATTCCGTGGTGTTGACAACTCTGGATGTGTGAACCTGAAATGACACTGTTGTAAAAAGGGGCCAGGTAACGGTGCCCCTTGGGCTGCGCCTCGAGATCAGTGACTCGCGATACCTAGATTGGTAGACTGGGCCCATCTTAGAATACACCATCATAAAAAGGGGCTGGTTGATGGTGCCCCCCGGAGGGCAGGTTGTGTAAGACTGATGTGCGAACCAAAAAATAGGAAGGCCTGGGAATGGAGCCGCTCCACATAGCGTGATGCTGATGTCAAAGGATTGAGTAGTTGGGGGTTCACTCCCTGATGAAATCTCCCAAAGTCGCCAATAGGTAATCCTGCAAGGGGCGCCCTAAACTTCATGTTTCCACTGCTGCTCAGCACCTGAGCCTCAGTTCTGTCCATCTCGACGGGCGGTATTGATGGTGAGCACACTGCCAGCCTTAGGTGGCTGGAGGCTGTGGTTCGGGTAGCACTGATCAACCCCTGTGTAGGGTGGTGGGTGTCAGGCATGCAAAGGGTCTAGGCTCTCCTGAGGGGGAGTGGCTCTTTTTATTTTTATTTTATTTTATATTTAAATCATCAATTTATAACACGGTGCACGGAAGCAGTCCGTGGGCAGAAATACAAACAGTGTCTAGTTATACTACGACCTTCTTCTGCCTATGCATCCACCAACAGTCATGTAACAAGTTGAAGGGGAGATTGTCGCCCCAATAACACCCGCCAAGGTGAGAAGGAAAACAGGCTGCCCTGCAGCCACAAGAACCATACAGTAGGCATATATACACATCACAGTCCCCCAAAGCTCGCCACCAAAATGGGGCTGGTAGATGTTAATGCACTGTAAATCCCCAACCCGAAGGCCAGAGAATATCTGGTAGTGCATGTACACTCTGAGAAGGTCCACCCGGAAGCAATGCACCAGGAGGACAGACAACCTGACTGGACAAAGGCCTAAGCCCAGCCCAGAGGGTTAGTGGGTGGGGTCACCTAGGTGCCCATACCCCGAGATTTGGCATCCCCCCGTAGTGGGAGACACGAAGGAAGTAGAGACGCCAAGCGCCACACCTCAATTAACAGCTGGTGTGCCCGACACACAACTTAACTTGACCGTAAGATGCAGACACTGCTGGTGAGCATGCCCGAGATTATGGCCTCGCCCTTCGCCTATTCCGGTGGGGGTGAGGACGACCTGTAACATCCTCAAAGACCCGTTGGTCATCTGAGGGTTGAAGCAACAGCCCGGCCGCCTTTCGCAAAGCAAGAGGGTGCGAGCAGAGGTATTCAAATTCCTTGCGGAATTGAGGGATGCGGAGGGAAGCTACAACGAGCTCCCAAGCAGTGCGAGAGACGTCCCCTGAGATGACAGGGGGGAGATCAGAGAACGGAGCTACCACCACCCACTGGGTGGTGGTCTCCAGAAGGCAGATTGCGGTGGCGGCGGCTGACTCTATGTCAGTGTCATCATCGCAAACTAGATTATGGTGCTGCTGACCCCACCCTGCAAAGAATGGGCGAGCACCGTGTGGTCGGGGAGGGCCCATAGGCCCGATCCCTGGCAAACGGAACCTGGCTTCCTCCGGAGAGGAGACGGGGTTGGCAATGAACGCTTCGAACGCTGAGCGTGTCTGAGGCAGATGTAGGGTGGCACAGAAAAAGTTCCACACCAGGTGAGAAATGTCGTCCAGAACTT
>QMFE01006519.1:0-20902 GCA_003314665.1 Tricholoma sp. MG77 | reverse complement strand
AGCCTTCAAGAACCCGGAACGTGGATTATTAGCTGGTCCTAAAAAATCGGAAAGTAGCCTAAAATGGTATTATTTGGCGGTACCACCAGCCCGCTTACTGGCTCACTGGCCCAGGACATATTCGACACCAGCACGAATGTGTAGCAAATTGTAATTATTCTTTTTTAATTTTGTTTTTTAGCCAGCACTATTATTATTACTATCCGAATGCACCGCACCCTGTACAAATATGCACCAGCCCATAGAGATTTAGTAGGCTATCATGATTCATGGGCCTACCTGTCTCTTTAATTTTGAAGAGGAACGACCGTTACTCGGAGTGACACTGACGCGTACCGAAATGGAACACAGTTAGTAATTCACCCCCCTCCAAGTTTGAGATATTATTTTGTCAGGGGACTACAAAGGGCTAATTTGAACGCTGGATATATTTGATGCCGTACGAGGTTAATGCTGTCTAGTTTGAGATAGTTTGTCCCATAGCTTTCAACATTCTGTACCGGAACGCCTGACATGTACGCGCGAGTCACTAATGGAGCTAACCGCTGCCCAAGTTGGAACGTCAAAGTGCGGGTCCAACTACACCTGTTCGTTAGCGAGGGAATCCCTTTGCGAAGGACTTTGCATGCGAGAAGTGGCCGGTTGCGGACTCCCCACGTCAGGCGTTACGGAATTGACCACCAGTTCAGTCGGCAACAAGACAGCTCGATCAATGGCCACCGGCAACCCTCGATGTCGCCCTCGAATCCTATATATCAACAGCCGAATTGCAATGAATATCGGTAGGTAGGACATTAAGAAAGTGGAATCGCCTCACATGATTACGATAATTACAATTTTTGAGAGTGGTTTCATCGTCCCGACCAGCGAGAAATTATCCTGTAATAGTGTAATCCATCAGGAAGTGCCGTCGGACAAAGCACAGATTGGAGGTACTCCAGGAAACCCAAGACTCAACCCAATCCCCGCAAACGCCGACACCAACTCGAATATGAGCGAAAACATACTAAACCACCTCTTACTCTCGTCCATCAGATTTCCCCGTTCTATGGTCGCAACGATTAAAATTCCCCATACAAGCCACCATATATCTATCCGAATTCAAGTCAAACAGTAGGCACGTAATGGGCACACCGAAAGAACGGACCTATAGAAAGCTGGCGCCGTAGATGCCAGTTAACGTATCGTCCGACGCGTTCCCGGGATGGAAGTTTGGCGAGGTCTTCTTTGATCTCCCCGAGGGGAGCTTCAAATATCCCTAGGGACCGTTCTTCGTATCTATGAGCCTGAGTTCAATTCCATTCATATTCAGTGCAAGCGGGGGCAGCACTCACACATTCGTTGCACGGATGCATAACGCCACCTATCAAAGAGAGCAACTCCATTAATAAATCGACCAGGAAGGCTTTATTCAAACAAATACGGACAGGATAGATCTATAAAACAAGTCAGCATCAGACTAAGCTTCCATATTGAACAAGAGAAATGAACTAACAGCAATGTACATCAAGACGACATAAAGGAACCTGATGAAATCAACAAATTCTTTGGTTCAATCCAACATAAAAAGAAAGCAGAAGACACACTGCAGTGCAGGCGCCAGAGTCCCAAACGCGACGACTTGGAAGCCCGACGCACGCACCGCAACCCCTTGAAATAGACCAGTCACGACACGCGTGCCAACAGGAAGGGCTTGGAACGCTGGGAGTCCGATGTCTTCACAAGATATGTAGAAATAAGTTTTGAGTGCTGCTGTACAACGTTAACAAGAATTAACTCGTACTGAGAATACCGAACGCGACCCATTCGAAGGCACTGAGAGGCTATGAGCCAAGCGGTATGAACACGGATAAATCGGGAATACCTGAGTAGAACGAGGACGATGCATAGAAAATATGTCTGATAGCTTGGAAACCTGTTTATTTGGGATTAAATGCATTAAACAAACCGAGATCGGATGAGCACTTGGCAAATACATATACTTACAGGTACAGAAAGCACCTGTGCGACGGTTGAACGGCGAGGTTAGCACGGAGCATCAACAAGAGAATCAACTACCGTAACAATAAAACGTACCTTCGTGGATGGTGGAGCAAAAACGAGAGTGTCTGGCGGCTCTCGGAGGTTACGTTAGACAATTTATATCCGACCCATCTAACCATTTGCATCAGTGTCACAAAGGAGGGGAGACATATTCAATATCTCACATTATAAAGCGGAGACTGTCAGCGATGCTGCAGTAAATAAATGAAAGACGAGGATTGACAACGAAGGGCTGACATTATAGGCTGAATAACGACAGACAGACAAGTGGATATCAATGCCAATACTCAACTAGCAGGTGAAGAACCCACCAATGCATGATTTCCTGCCAGTTGTATGAACATAATTCCAACTAGGACAATTTCGAATGTAAGAGTTTTCTTTCTCTGCAGTAACTTCGCCGCGTCAACTTACAGATCATAAGGTAGGCCTGCCGAAATGGCATCATCGACCTGTACCCAAATGTGTACATCAACGAGATCTATAATATAAAGCATGCTTCGCTTACAAGTCCATTAATGAGAGCCCCGTGCCTGTATAAGCAGATGTAACCTGAAACATCGAGAACCTAGCCACAAAATGATCCATTTATGAAGAAGCTAATGGGGATACTATACGCACCAAGCTTTCGGAACGAGACGAGGCTGCGCTTCAAACGCCGCATCGTATTTGTCCGTTATCTGCAACCACGGTGCAAATATCAAAAATCCAATCACCTGGACTCCAACAGCATACTACAACGCCATCGATCGGACGGTAACCCAGATAATCTAAAGAAGACGCACCAGAGGTATCAACCAGCTTAACAACCGTAGCGCCTTATACTCTGTGCCCCCAATATCCTTTATCTGGTCGCTGGTCAGAGTCTCTGTCCTGAAATCCGAGTTCCTTCCCACCAGGAGCCCGTCGAAGTTCAGCCACGGCTCGTTCCGGCCCTCCAGCGTCGTCGTATACGGAACCGTCATGCTCCTCTCCAGTCGACGGTATGTCGATGGGGCCGCGCGTTTGAGCACCCTGTTTATGAGGTCGACAGGGCCCGGAAATCCACCGAAGCCTTCGTACTTCCTATCGCGCACGAAGGGAGAGGGAACGCCAGGGACGTTACGGATGCTAGAGATCAGGCTTTGAGAACGCCTGGTGGGGTATTGTTCATCCTCTAGTGGATATTGCAATAAATCATGGAGGAAGCAGTGGCCAGAAAGTACACACCTCGGAAAGTTAGCACACGACGTTGCCGCAGCAAGACGGGGGATGTCGTGTGTGCCCTGGCCAAGTCGGAATCGTGGCCGCCACGCGACGGGAATGGAACAGGAACATGTACTGGTTGTGGAGACGACGAGAACATGGAGGTATCAGCGTCTTCAGCATCATGCCATTCACTAGGCCCATCGTGCGAAGAGTCTCGTCGTGAAGTGGTAGACCTATCAGTATTTATACCGTCCACCATTGGTCCTTCCGCAATATCTGAGTTAGGTGACTTGGCGTTGTGCCGGGGTGGGACTACTTCTCGGTTCTGGAACGTGTTGATAGGGGCAGAAATGGAGGCGATGAGCGATCTACGTGATCTACGCGGCGGCGGGGGCCGGCGAGATGCAACGTATCTACAATGTGTGTGAAAGTAATGTCTGAAATTCGGGTTAACGGATGTGGAGGGAATGGTCAAACAATACATACTTTCTAGTCATTACCATGAGCCATGAAATGAAAGTAGTATCGCCCTTCGGTATTGATAAGTTTTATATCTTGATTTGTGGTGTCCACTCACAAGCATAAGTAACAAATATAATAATACTTGTTGCCACGCTGTAAGAGTAGAAAGGTTCACAGTTGTGAGGCCCGTATCTGTCATGGCGGAATAACAAAGAAATAATGAATCGATGTATCGAATATGAAATCTCCCATTAGATGCATAGAAGATGCTTGATAGAACGAGTGGCACGAGAACAAATGCTGAAACATGAAGTCGAAAAAAATTGGTTTCGCGCCAGAGAAAATCGACGATCGCTGTTACAGTTCTTGAGAAGAATCCGGGCGAGGAGTCTGACAGTTGTACTCTATTTTTGCGGACATCGATGGGCGCAGCCATTCAGCGTCGTCAACGCGAGCTCTGAGATTGAAGCATTCGCGCCGGGCGGCCGGGAGACTCCAAGACACTTTGAAGTTGCTGCTGCACCGCCACCTCATTTTAGCTATTGGCCGGTTAATTGCCGGTTAGTTGCCGGAATAGATTCTGTCAAGGTCTCAGGCTAATTACAGGCCTGAAAATGCATCGCATATTCCGGAAACACGAAAACAAACCGTTTAAGCAATTCACGGTCCTCTCCCACCCATCAATTTGATGATATTCTCATAAACCGTAAACACGATCCCGCCACTCAGCTAAATTCATCATCAGCGAACCGTTATAATTTCTGGAGGTAGAAAACTCACTACTAAACGTGCAAGCCGTGGCGTTGTCCCCGTCCAAAATCTCAGAATACCCTCCTCTGTGAAAATTCGATAGGCGCAGTGGAATGAATTTCGGTAATGTGCTCGAGCCTCTAGAGACTGCATTCTTGTTTTCACAACACTATAAAGCGGGAAAGGAAAGGAAGGTATAAAGAGTAAATTGCCAGGACGAGTAAGCGAGGTGAAGAACATACTCCAGTGGCATAGTTGTATAGACTGTCACAAGCCCCGCAATGCCGCCTATTCCAAACGTGATCGCGCTGGGAAGGGTCTGTCCGGGCCTCGCCGTGCCTTGTACGAGCTGCTTTAATGTGGTATACGTGGTGAACCTCACCGCCGAGTTTGCACCCTGCCGCATCATCTATAGTCATGTTAGACTACTAGTAACATTGTTCACAAAACACTTGCGTACCACAGGGAAAAGACCTCTGTAAATTCCCGAAATCCCTTCCTGCCGAATGATAGCTGCGGTGCCGTGTATCAAGCCACGATACTGAGGATTTGGACGCTTCGCGTCGTCAATAAGCTTCGTCCTGTACATATCCAACTTCAAAAGTGTGTTCTCCACATACAGGTTTATGGAACAAACTTGATTGTTTCTGAGGGGGTCACAGCAAAAATAGCTTCCGTCATCCCGGCTCCCAGTCCAGCTTGACGAACATAGTACAGTTCAGCAAATTGTCGCCCAGATGAAAGCAGATAAACGTACCCAATAAACTTCGAGGTGCGCTCACTTTCCCCTTTCACGATTCCCGTCAGTGTTCACCCATACAACTAACTAACACCAAACTCACCTCTGAATCAGCTAGCATCTGTTTGAAGTGATCGTAACTGACAAATCGCACCCCCGCTTTCACCGAGTTCCCAACCACCAGCGCCGTGCATCCAGAGTACAAGCCCGTTATACCCTTAGTTTTCAGTGTCTCTCGGATGATCGCTATTGGGCTTTCCTTCTAATGACGGCCGAGTCAACGTAAGTGGCCAGGATGCAACGAGAACAGAACACACACACGTTGCCACCAAACTGCGAACGTGTCTTGACGAATTCTGTTGGGTACGTCACGAACCTGCGAATCTGAAATATCTCAGAAGATACTACAAAAAAAAACAGTAATGAACGTCTCACGCTTCGATTGCCCCAGCCGTCGTCCCAGCAAACCTGTCGTGATATTTATATTCACAACATTGTGCTCACTAGAGTAACTTACTTACAACGAATGGAGGGGTTTTTCTTTTTGAAAGACCATGGTGGTGCCAGAGGTGAACTTGAAGCCGACCAGCGGTTGCTACAGCCACCTGACAGCCATAAGTGACATTTTACATAAGTACACTCAGGACTCAGGCTAAACCTAACTCGGATGATAGTAGTTCTGGTCTATCCACACCGTGACCGCTAGTCAACTGCCTACGCCTGGGCGGGATACTGTATCCCACTTCAACCTCGTAACCATCCCAACAAACTTGAAAGGGAGGACCCGCTGCGACAGTGCGATTATGCAGTGTCAGGTCCTCGAAGCTTGGAAGAATGCCGTTAGTATTCTTACAGAGCAATCTTCGTTGCATACAAGCACAGGCGAATCAGATCTGTCCTGCCTTTCATGCGCGATACAGACCTTTCGGAAATTCATGTCCCACGTGTTTTTTCAGAAAATTCCAAAAAATAAAATAAATCAAAAAATGCTAAAAATTGGTGTAGACACGAGAACGAGGTTCTACTTGCATAATATCGCTACAAAGGACCATTGTGAGAAGGCTGGGAGTGAGTATTATACAGGTATTATAAAATAAAGAGTGTAAAACGGGAAAATGAGCTACAAGTTCATCAGCAGAGCATCCGATGTATTCCCCCGGGACAGTTCCTCTGCTCAGCGTGTTGACTTGGAGCAACTTCTCGGAGTGGTCCGAGTAGACTTCAAGTTGCCAGTACATGTTCGACTACGGATGGCGGACTGCGGTGGATTCCAGCATGATACTAACAAAGGAATGTTGGGTCCTTAGGAAGGTGGAGGCCACGTCTTGGGGACCACGAGGGCAAGGCTTGATGTGACGACTTGTGCATTTATCGGGCGTGGGGAGTGCCATATTGTAACAGTGTTCTGCGTGATCCCTAGCAAGAGATAATGACAGGAAGAATATCGAGAGCTTGAACGGTGGATACGCACTTTGTCTCATCGCAACACCCCCACCGCCCAACTTGAATCGTGCACCTAAAAATATTTCCAGCGCGCTATTCCCACCAGGTTCCTACTACCCAACATCCCTCCACGAATATTTGAATGCACTATCATTGGATACAGCCTTATCGCAAGTATCCAGAGGTTTTCTTGTCCAGAGGTTTTCTTGTCCAGAGTAGGAAGGGTTCGGTTTCGCGATATTCACTCCAAGATTGCAGGAAAAGGCCCAACGAGCATGAAACAAAGGTTAGGGATTGACAGAGAGGTATTTCCAAGTCGAAAAGTAGCTATTATGCCTGGTATGGCCAGGGAAATGTGTTGGAAGGCATTTTTTTAATTTTTTGATTTATTTCTATTTTTCAATCACTGAAAAACACGTGGGACATGAATTTCCGAAAGGTCTGTAAATCATCCACTATAGTGGTCACATCAAAATGGTCCCGATTTTATTCTACGTGGGACAAGCCCGGAACCACAGCCGCAGCCCTGTCCTCTATAGGTGCCATTTACAACCGCACACCATATAGCCCAAGCACCGAATCCTCTGGGAGCTTGCCAACTTTATCCTCTTATTCGAAGGCCGCTCAATACCAAAAAGGGTGCTATATCTGACTGATGTCAAGAATCGGGATACAGTGCCTAGGATCTTAAGGGAGGTTGATATCGTGGTTAACCCTGTCAAGGTCTACACGGCGCAGTCTCCACGGGACTTAGAGGCTGCTTTACAGTTCGTTTCAAAATGTTTGTTTCCATTCTCTCCCTCCACAAAATAATCTCACTCTTGTTGCAGAGTTCTAGTCATGGGATCGTCCGCTTTGCGCCATCCGCTGCCCGATCTGCAATCCCGATCTTACGCCGCCACTTCAATTTCGATTTAGAAGAGACCTCTCCTGAGCTTGAGATATTGACAGCCACGTCGATACTCGCTACCGCCTTGAAGATTGCTTTCAAAGGCCGGTGACGATCTCCGAATCATTTCTGTGAGATGAGCTGAAGTTGCGCGTGCACGCCACAGCTTCCCACCCATCATGATGCTGGAGTGTTCGTCGACCGTAGCTCGTGACCATTATGGAATTTCGAAACCAGAAGCATGGTTAAGACTCACGCCTATGTCGCGCAAGAGATTTTCAAAAATTCTCCACTTTGGACACCTGAATGGCGGGTTTGATGTGCCCTACAGGGCGAGCCGAAGGACACATTCATTCCACTTTCCACTCAGACGGAAATCTGAATTCGCACATCATGATTTCGAACCGATCAACACCTCGTGTCAAGCCACCAACCGCAAATTACGTGAACGTTCAACAGATTCATAGTCACTGATCTACAAAGTCGTTCTGTTCCCCAAAACTTCCAAGTTGTCTCGGTTTCTCAGGCCGTCCCTATCTGCGGTGAAGAGGTGTCTTGCATTAGACTCTCAGTAAGACAGTTAGCCTGTATCACGCCCACCTTTCCATGGACACTCGTCCTTCGACATGTCTTCACAAGTCGTCTGGTGTGTAAAGGCCACAGTTTTTTCTTGCGACGTCGCCATGGATGCCGCCTGCCCGCTTCGACTACGACATCCTTTCCAAGCGTGACCCACCCGGTTATGGCCTTTTTTCATTTTTTTTCTTCATTTTTTTGATGTATTCTTACTCGAATTGCTCGTGACGCAGTATCTCGCGCATGGTTACGCAGTCGGTGTGATAACATTTATGGATTTCTCGACTTGTCCTTTGCTGAAAGGAAATTGATAGTGCCAAATCAACATAAACTACTGCCCGCACTCGCGGGGCGCGGTAAAAGATGAAATTTATTCCCACAATACTTTTTCTGAAATTCAACCGAAACTTCAACACTATTACCATGCCCCAGCAACTGGCACAACTTGTAATTATGTAATATCTACTCTGAGTTAGTCGGTGCCCTTTTGGCTTTTCAGCTTGCAGACACCATCTTCCAACCTCTATAACTTTCTGGTTGAGCAAAAGAAAATTCTGAGGACACTTTAGCTGCATTAGGGTTGTTCACAGTAGCCATTTTTGGCTCCTTTTTGGCTACTTTTTGTTTTACTTTTTAATTACTTTTTGAAAAATGAACTCTGAAAATGATTTGAAAATGAAATCAAAAAGGAGCCTTTTTGCAAAATGGGCCTATACCCCCATTTTGCAACGAGCCTCCTTTTTGTGTTCATTTTTGTGTTCACTTTTTGTTGTTCTTTCAAACTCCGCTCTGACGCTCTGACCCACAACGACGACGAAGGAGCTGCCCCCAGGCCTGATGCCACCACCACCTCCCTCCTTCCCTCCTTCCTTCTCACACCTCTACCACCACTGCCTGCTCTGCCCCAACCCTCCGCCACTACTCCCACTTTGGATGCAACATGGGCCCAAATGATGGCAAACTTTTTTCCCCCCCTCGTGTTCTTTTTAACTAATTACCTATTATTTAGGCTCCAAACTTCTTTTAACAACAAACCCCAATGTACGACACCCGAAAGTGAACAAAACAGGGCCCAAATGATGATAAAATTGTCATTTGGGCCATAGGTAAGCTTTTTTTTGTTTTTTTGTTGGTGTGTTCCTTTTACTAACTATGACCTACAACAAACAGACCCACTTGCCCCCACCACTGTGAGCAACTGCTCGCAGGGGGGGATAGTGCTAATGGAGGCATCATGACTGCAACAATGAGAGGGCAGCGACAACGATGAGGGTGCGACAGGCAGGGGCATGAACGATGAGCAGGAAGAGGAGGACAAGGGGAGGGGGGCGACAATGAGGAGGAGGCGACAGTGACATGATGAGGATGAGGACAACACAACTAGGACAACATGGCAGCAGTGCACCAAGCTGATAGAGACGACACAGCACCTGCCCCCATGCCTACGAGCAACTGCTTGTAGGGTAGATTGCGGGTGCAGCCCATCATGACGACAGGGCAGGGGAGAGGGAGGATGATGACAACGCCGGTGCCAACAACAACGACAACAGCACCAGCACCAGCACCACCAACATGGGCTAGGACAATGATGGGGACCAGCTTGAGGGGGGGATGAGGACACCCATGGCACCGGACCCCTCTGCTACAAGCAACTAGTGCTTTAAGGTCCGGTGCATAGGACCGCAAAATAACTGCAAACCGGACCGAACTTTCACCGATCGTAACCGGACTTTTGGTTACGGTTTTTGAAAGTTCGAGACAGTTGTGGTTGCGGTTTTGGCAGATCGTGTGACTGCTCTAGACTGTCCAAAACCGGTTATCACCGATTGGAACCGCAGTTTTGGATCATGTTGCCAGTTGCCAAGGTAGGTGATTGTTTACATTATTTTCTCACACACACTCTCATCCTACCACCACCACCCTCGACAACGCTGCCTCCCTCGTCCCACCTCCACCACCTCGTCAACACCTACAGCCGCCGCTCCTACGCCCACCACCACACTTACTAACAAGGACCACAAGCCACAAAAACAGGCCCAAGCGACGTCTATCGTTGTTTGGGCCCTAGGTCTGTTTTTTTTTGTTTCATGTTGATTCAAGACTAAATGTATCTTGTTCATTTTTTAGGAACTATATACTGGGAATGACACATGCCAACGTGACCCCGCACCTGGTAGGCACCACCCGACTGCTCCACCCATGCCACATCACTAACCCCCCCCTCTACCACACCCAGAACCAACAACGCACCCGCCCCATGCCTGCGAGCCACTGCTCGTAGGATGGATTGCGAGTGCATGCAGTTGACGACAACAACAACGACATGGCCTACTAGCACCACAGGACCCCCACGACGGACGACCCAGCACCCGCCCCCATGCCTGCGAGCAACTGCTCGCAGGGTGGTGTTATGTCCCATGCAACCACACTCCATAACCCCTACCCGACTCCAAATAATCATGCAACTATCGTTCCATAGGTGCTACGCCTTCGCACATCCGTGCGCACTCAAGCGCAATCCGTGCGTGTATGTCCGCGCACGGAGCGCACACTCGCCTGTCATTGACTGCGCGCGCTCTCGCTCATCGCGCTTGTGCCGCTCCCTTGCTCTCGCACCTTCGTGCTCGTCTCGGTCATCAATACTACCTCGTCTCCATGCCATCGCAAGTCCATGTGGTATTACCCCCTCACCGAACAATCTGCACATCCCAATACGTTCTCACATTTGTCCTCTTACTTGTTCAGTACCATCTTGCTCACACTTTTATTATCTGCCTTTCTATTCGCTCATCGTTATCTTTTATTTTAAGTACGGTTATCCGAGCTACACCGCTCTGTGCATGGAGTGCCGCTCTTCCTACGTAGCTTAAATACAATATAGCTAAGTTCCTTGTAACTCACTTGTTAATCGAAAATCAAACCGACTTCGAACGCTTTCTCCCCGTTCTCGTTAAGTTCATCTCTTGCCGCAACATGCGCGTGCTCACACCGCGCTCGTCTACGCTCGTCCGCTCTCGTGTGTGTGTGCACGACCGCCACAGTCCTCGCTCTGAAGTTACGGTCCACCCAGATACCGAACAAGAGGCGCAACCCTATTGGGAAAGTGGTTGAAGCCAAGACCGTGTGTTTAGCATAGCTCCGCGTCTGCCCAACATCAGCTAAGTCCTCAGTGCAAGTTCCCCCGCTGTTCCCCAGTACCGCTGAGCTGTATCCAATCTTTCCTACAACCTCGTCCTTCCTTGCCCGTTTGCGGTTCGTAACAGGTGGATCGTGGGTGCTAATCGGCCTCTGATGACACTGGGGAGCACCAGGGCCGTATGACGACGACCTCGACGACCTCCCCGCTGAAATGGGATGTGAGGCTACGATAACGGACAGGAGATGGAGGGAGGGGATCCAGCAGACGCCAGAGGGTGCCGGGGGACACCTGCCAGGTAAGCGCCTCCCAGCGCCTCCACCCATGCCATGTCACTGACACCCCTCTACCCCCTCGACCGCCAACAGGACCAGAGCAACAGCACCGCCCCTCGCCTGCGAGCCACTGCTCGCAGGGTGGATCACGGGTGCTAACCGGCCGTATGATGACACTGGGAAGCATCAGGGCCATACGATGATGGCGACGATGGCAAATCGACGAGCACCATGGCTGCAGCACACCCCAACCACGACAGATGACCCAGCACCCGCCCCCACACCTGCGAGCAACTGCTTGCAGGGTGGATCGCGGGCGCTAGCAGCCAACATCGACATTGGCGAGCACCACGACACAAGGACGACAACAGTGGGGAGATCGACGAACACAGGGAACACCGAGGGGAAACAATGAACGCAGCAACGATGCGGGGTGGGGACGATGAACATGCAATGACACAGCACCTGCCTCTAGCCTCACGAGCCACTGCTCGTGGGGGGGACTGCAGGTGCTTTTCTTTCTTTTGTTTTTGTTTTTGTTTTGTTTTACTTTTACTTTTATTACATGTTGTACATAATACATACATTACAACATAGTCAGTAGATAGTATCGGTCCAATAACCGGTGTAGAACTGGTTAGAACCGCTTAATAAACCGCAGACAAACCACAATAAACCGGTTTATCGCGGTTGCAGTTACGGTTTTGTAGTATAGTGAAAAAGTATGACCGGTTTTGCCCCGAAAGGGCAAAAAACCAGACCGAACTGGACTTTAAAGCACTATGAGCAACTGCTTGTAGGGAGGAAGGCTGGTGCATATGGGCCAACCGGCAAGGCGAAGGGTCAAGGAGGGAAGCAAGGTGACAGAAGCCAGCAGGGAGAGGGAACAACACCACAGGGTGAGGGGGAGACGACACTGCACCCGCCACTACACCTATGAGCAACTGCTCGTAGGGTGGTTGGGGTGTGGTGCAGCCCTGGCAATGGGAGATGGGGCGAGGGAGGGGGGCGAGTGCCCAGCACCCAATACCCACTGCTGTAAGCACTTGCTTGCAGGGTGGATTGGGTGCTAATGGGGCACATTGCCTGCCTGCGCCCTCCATGCCTACATCCACTGTCTTGCCGTCCTGCAGCCAGGCATTTTTTTTCAGGTGGGGGGGATGACACTGTCCCCAAGTAGCCTTTCGTGTTTTGTAGTTCATTTAGTGTAAAAGAATATATATATTTACTAATGGAATCCCCACTGCTAAGTTGTAAAGACTCAAAGACATGCCAATGAGCCATCTGCTTTGGTGATGAACTCATGAAAAAAAATTCACCAAGTCATTTGGAGGGAGTTTGAATGTGCCAAGGCCTGCCAGGGCCTGCTGTTGACAAGGTAAAATGCATTTTGGCTTCCTTTTTGTTCTTTTTACGTTCCAGGGGTTTCACAGTAGCCATTTTTCATCTCATTTTTCATCTCCTTTTTGGTCACTTTTTGATCATTCTTCTGCCAAACTGTCAAGAAGGAGCCAAAAAGTAGATCTAAAAGTAGCCAAAAAGTAGCCAAAAATGGCTACTGTGAATGACCCTATTGCTCATTTGTGCTTTGTGTTCATGGAAATGCCAAATTTTCAGACATACTCAGTGAGGGGAGACACAATCAAATGAACAATTGAGAATTACAAACAATGCAGCATTAGTAGCAGTCAGAGTAGGCGATTCAACAGCAATTCAGGTCTGATTCATCCGAGTGAATCACCATTGAATCGTCTATGGATCGCCATGTCACTCTGATTGTCAACTTCTAGATAGTTATTCACCCAGGATTCACTGGTTGATTCAGCTGCCTGCTTCCAACCTTTGGACCATCCTCTCTCCACCTGCATCCAACTCCTCTTAATCTTGAGCTACACTCTTTTTTTTTTGTTTCTTTCTTAGTCTTTTTACAGGATTCAGGTTCAGCAGGTAGAAGTATCTTCTTTGGCTTTGAATAATTTGGTTCGAGTGTGGACAGGAGGCTTCTTTGCCCTGCAGTGTCTTTAGCTATAGATTTGGCTGGTATGTCGAGTCAACGGCAGGCAAACAGCGGTGTGATTCCTCATGTTAGTGATTACATATTACAAAGTAGTAAACAGTTATTTGAAATAGTAAAGTAAGAGGGATGGAAGGGATGAATTGTCTCAGTGAATTGCAATTCAAAATGTTGAATCACCTGCGGAGGCGATTCGACAATTCAAAAAATTGGGCGATTCAAGTGTTGATTCAAGTGTTGATTTGGACCTTGAATTACTGTTGAATCGCCACCCTGAATCACTGTTGAATCATCTACTCTGACTGCTACTATTCTGTGAAGCTGTGAAGGATTTCTATCAAGCATGTGGCACAAGATGTCAAGGGTACGGAGCCCTGTTCTTAAAATTTCAAGGTGCAATTTACATAATCAAGGTAATCTGAGTTCAATTAATGCAGCTTGGCTTTCATCATTTCAAATGCCCATGAAAATATGGTACCTGTCTGATTATATGTAAAGAAGTCAGATGCTAGCTGCCCTGAATAAGAGAGAATAAAGCCACTCAAACTCTTGAGAACACCCCTTCAAGTTATGAGTGTTGGCTTGGTTGGACTCAGAATAACAAACCAGTTTTGCCCCAGATTTAATTAAAATTTTGTTCAGCCATTGCTCTAAAAGCATGGTGAGCTTCTAGTAGTATTCATGGTCTTCTGTGTAGGGCATACACCATGTATTCCTCATGTGAGGCATTGGTGTGCCCAGTTTGGATGTCTGTGTAGATATTACATAATTACAAGTTGTGTCAGTCGCTGGGGTGTGGTAATAGTGTTGAAGTTTTGGTTGAACCTCGGAAAAAGTATTGTGGGAATAAATTTCTTGCACCCTGTGAGTGGTTTGGAGTCTGGTCTAGGACATGATGATGTCCCTGGGTCCTGGTGACCCCGTGGTGACCATCACGTGTGGGGTAACCTCTGCAAGCAGTTACCTGTGACAGACTGTGGGGTTACTTCGCCAGCCATTCGTTGTGTATCCGCCCATAAATGGCAACCACCCCTTTTCCAGGTCGTTGAACGAGGGATCAAAGGGATGTGCATTCAAAGGATCTTTGTTCAAAGAATACCGACAGCGTCTGTTCTCTGCGGCCGTGGGGTCTGGCGTGGTGGGGATCAGGGAGAACCAGGGTTCGGGGGCAGGGTTTCTGTAAAATGTTTGTTCTGTTTGTTCAAAGTGTAGATAGCTTGGTCGGTGAGCATGGCGAGAATGAAGTGTTTGTGTCAGTGTCAATCAACCTTGATCACTTCAGATGATGTCATTTGAGCCGAATGTGAAGATCGTGAAGACCAAACAAATGGTGGATGTGTTCGTTTGTTGCTGATCGAAGAGACCAGAGAGTGATGATTGTTAGTATCTTTGATCGAGCATTCTGGGCATGGCCGATGACCCCTTCACTCACTTCGATCAACACTTCCAACGGGTTGAGTTTGGCAATCTTCGATCGGTAAGAACATAAATTTCTTCACAAATTTCGATCGTTAACTTTGAACAGATTGAATAGAATGAAGCCTTCAAACAGCCGATGTTCTGTTCGAACAAACTTTTCAGCATGAACATTCTTTGGACACTTCGATCAAGACAACTGACGATCCCAATGTCTCAAGTGCCTTGTCTCTTTATTCACACTGCTGGTCGACGGGCATGCCTATCAACAACATCAACAATGCAGCTGAACAGCCATACACTCCGGCAGACCTGTAAGTCCAGATCATATCCCAGCTTTGACTTCTTCCCAGCTTGAATGAACTGACACATCAGCAATGTTATGAAGCCGGAACTCATCAAGCTGGTGCTGTGACAGCCTGAGAAGTGGCCAGGTCCACAGTTCAATGGGTTGAAGATGAAGGTGGCAGATTTGAAATACCACCTCCTCAACTCGGGCTTCACAAAGGAGGTTGATGTTGTAGGGGACAGTGTGGGCAGAGCTTCCCAGCAGCTGCAAACAGGAGAATGTGAGGTGAGTCCCCATCCTATGTCCATGGTGGCTACCACCCTGTCCTGATCTCCCTGTCCTTCAGAAGACCCCTCCTCTCGAAACAGGTGAGCTGCCCCGGATGCCATGCTGCAGGTGTCTTCCCACACATAAGGCTGATGCCATGCTCTCAAGATGCTTCACGGCAACTCACAGATGTGCTCAAGCAACTGGGGACCTACAAGGTCGAGGTCGTCATTGAAGACCGACGTGTTCCAGATGAGAGCTCACATGTGATCTTGACAGTCAATCTCAAGCCCATCCACCCTCGTCCGGATGGGAGGTTCAACGTCAGGGCAAGTGAGCTCTTGCATGAGAACAATCGCCCACGGCAATTGATGGTGCATCGTCATTCCCTTGTGGTTTGTTGTCACTGATGATAGATCCTTGAATGACCGTAGGCCATGTCAAACTCTCATTCGCTGATTCTGACAACTCAAGTTACAAATGGTACTTTGTCAAGATGGCCCAGCCTGACATCCCCCTGCAAGATGTACCCACCAACCCAGATCTTCTCCCTGTCCCCTTGTCACGCACCTTCAAGATCTTTGCTGAGCATGTAAGTCATCACAACCATGGCTGGATGGCGTTTCGCTCACCCCAGCATCCATCAGGCAGATCAGTCAGGTGCTCAACTCTACAAGGTGGTGTCTGCCAGCAAGCGACAGGCATCTGAACTGTCCTCTACCAGCGATTCTGAATGCCCACTCGAGAAAGCGAGAAGGAGAGCCAATCTGGTTGGTAAGCATCAATCTAAAGATGAATGGCAAGGTGAACGTGAAGCCGAAAAGAAGGACATCGAGTGGTTACGAGAACAAGCCTCATCCCATCCTAGATATGCGGATTTCTGCGCTAATTGAGGTTGCAAGTTGACAAATGCAGAGCGCGTGAAGTTTTGGGCCTTTGCAGCAATGTTCACCAACGATCACCACAAGCAATTCTCAGGTGCACAGGTATATACGACATTTATCCCTTGCAATGCTGTCTCACAGTGTTCAGGGACAGATGGATCAGAGAATCAAGAAGAGCTCTGTAATGGCAGCACTGGGCATCAGAACTATGATGCTCGCCGAAGCCCAGAAGGCAACCCAGATCATCAACATGTTCACAAAAGGCCCTCAACGTGCACAAGAGATGGTGGATATGCTGGAGAAGAATGAAGTAGATGGATCAGGTCCATTACTGCAGTTCCTTGAGCAATGGAAGAAGGATCACATGTCTGCTGTTGTGGCCTGACTGAGAACTCTTATGTACACTCCAATTAATAGTTGATGATGCTACTGCAATGAATCAAATGCATCACATTGCTGCTTATCTACTGTACATATTGAGCTCGAATGAGTGCTCATTTTTGAAGATGCATCACATTGCTACCTATCTACATATTGAGAGCTTGTTCTTAGATGCATCACATTGCTGCTTATCTACCATATATCCAAGTTTGAACAATTGCTTGTTTCATCAATGCATTCATTTGCGTGTCAAGCAAAAGTTGTTGTGAAAGACTAGTATAATATGTATTACTATGTTGTAGTTATTACTATGGGTAAGATTCAGCAGCTTTAAGGACCTCTGAAAGATGAGTGTGCAAATAGTCGCAAAATGCACGAGGACTATATTTTGCCTCATAGTGCTCACGAACAAACCTCAATGCCAGCTTCGTGTCCTAACAATGCTTTCCATCAAGCTTCTGAATCAAATCTACCAGCTTATTCCTCCGCATGGCCTCACTCTTCAAGCCGGCGATGTTTTTCTTCCACTTCGGCCCCCATGTAACATTGAGCTCCCAAACAGACAAACATCCATCAATGCCATCAGAGTACTCATTCCATATCTGGGTGATCTTCTGGACAGACTTGAATTGGTAGTGTGGGAGCCAGCTTTGTGAGGAGGTAACCCACTCCCACTGGTGTTTCCGAATTCGTGCTTTGCCAAACTGTTGAACCAGTGCATGCCATGCAACGACATCTACTGTCTCTGCCTGATGACAGATGGGGTCAGGATGGTTGGTCATCGGCCTTGATAGAGTCAAGGCTGGAGTTTGAGGCGGTACAACAGCAGCAGGTTGGGAGAACAAGAGCGATGGGGGACTGAAGGACATCAGCAGTGATCCGGTTGGAGCTTGGGTGTTGCAGACAAGAGAAGGAGCCGGAAAGTTCAGAACAACCCCAGGCAGTATGAGATCCGGAGAAGAGCATGGGATCGATGAAGAAAGGGGAGGGGTGAGACTAAGGGGAGGTGCAAAGGGGGATGAGCTCCAGATTCCTGTATCCTGAGAGGGTGATGGAGAGCAAGTGACAGAAGGGGCTTGGGGGATGGTTGGTGACATGGAAGGAGGTGGTGGAAAGACTGTGACAAAACATCAGTGGAAGATTTCGATGGCAATATATATGGTCTGCTTACCAAAATTTAGTTGTCAATGTGATGGTCGGCACTGACAGCTCTGTGAGGTGTTGGAGCTGTGCAAGCAACTTGTCCTGATATGCTTTGTTAGCCTCATGCTCATGCTTCTGCTCAAGCGAGAAGCCAGTAACAGCTCCTCAAACACTAGAAGCTATGTTCTCAGCCAGATTCTGGAGGGCAAGTCGAGCTTCCTCCTGTGCCAGCTCAATTTGAGAGACTGACCAAGCAGCAAAGTTGTGGAAGGTGTCAGTGTCAAATGGTGCATACTTGAAAATGCTGCATTCAGGGTTCTGCATAAAAAGAACAGCGGCATCTTGCAGAAGGACGAGCCGCAACCAGATGAGAAGGTGGAGGAACTGCCAGAGAGCAATGTCAACAGCAAGCCGGTTAGCAGACCAGCGCTCTTGCAGAGCCTTGATCTTGCCCTTGACCCATGGAAAGAGGACCCCAAGAAGCTCTTGTGGTGGATCTAAGTGAGTTGGAGTGAGCTCAGTTGGCAAAAGAATGTGCGAGTGGAGGACACACCAGTACATGCATGAGCAACAAAATAAGATTCAGGCTTCCGGCCATTGAACATTGCAGCACCCAGCATTGCATCGACTGGGAGGGCACGGTCATAGCAAGGCCAGAATGATCCACTCTCACTCCAACCACCAAGCGCTTTTGTACCATTGACACTCGCCCCATGCTCACGAGCAGTCTTGACCGTAAACTCGCAGCCCCTGTGGGTCACCTTGGTGATGTGGATATCATTCTTGACATGCATCAGATTGATATGATCTCGGTGATCTGTAGATCAACAATCAGGAAAGGTATGGCTAAAGATGAGTGGAGGAAGACTTACTGTCATACGACATCACAGTAGTCGTAGCCCTGCCTGAGAAAATGTAGAGACCATACCAGTCCCTGTGCCCATACTCGCCAGCCTCAGCATCATCAAAGTCAGGTCGGAAATCGGGGACTGGCACATCCAAGATGTGGAAGTATGCAAAGAAAAGCATTGCAAGCGCTCTGTTACGAACCAGAACGCGCAAGGAAGGACGTGGTCATAGGAAAGATTGGATACAGCTCAGCGGTACTGGGAAACAGCACGGGAACTTGCACTGAGGACTTAGCTGATGTTGGGCGGATGCAGAGCTATGCTAAACACACAGTCTTGGCTTCAACCACTTTCCCAATAGGGTTGCGCCTCTTGTTCAGTATCTGGGTGGACCGTAACTTCGGAGTGAGAACTGTGGTGGTCGTGCGCACACACACGAGAGCGGCACGTGAGTAGAGCAGACAAGCATAGACGAGCGTGACGTAAGTGCACGTGGGTTGCAGCAAGAGATGAACTTAACGAGAACGGGGAGAAAGCGTTCGAAGTCGGTTTGATTTTCGATTAACAAGTGAGTTACAAGGAACTAAGCTACATTGTATTTAAGCTATGTAGGAAGAGCGGTACTCCATGTGCAGAGCGGCGTAGCTCGGATAACCATACTTAAATAAAGAATCGCGATGAACGAATAGGAAGGCGGATAATAAAAGTGTGAGTGAGATGGTACTGAACAAGTAAGAGGACAAATGCGAGAACGTATTGGGATGCGCAGATCATTCGGCAAGGGGGTAATACCACATGGACTTGTGATGGCATGGGAACGAGGTAGTATTGATGACTGAGACGAGCACGAAGGTGCGAGAGCGAGGGAGCGGCACAAGCGCGATGAGCGAGAGCGAGAGCACACGCAGTCAATGACGAGCGAGTGTGCGCTCCGTGCGCGGGCGTACATGCGTGGGTTGCGCTCGAGTGTGCACGGATGTGCGAAGGCGTAGCACCTATGGAACAATGTTAACATAATCTTCTGGAGTCAGGTAGGGGTTATGGAGCATGGTTGCATGGGACATAACACGCTCCCACAGGACACAGCTCTACGAGGTGGTGCCGAAAAGTGCCTGACTCATCTATGCATCCCGTCTGGTTATGCTTAGCATTGTCAGAGAGGACAGCAAGAGCCTGCAGCACAAAGTCAGCAGGCTGTCGAGTGATAGAAAGAAAAAGTAAGACTGACTGTGACTTGGGCACTGAGACTGATGTCATCCATTGGGACATTTGATGAGAACAGGTCTGACCACTGTATATTCCGAGTGCTGTCACCTCAAAAGGCAAAGGTGGATGACATGAGGAGCATTGCACAATCACGTATGCCAACAAATGTTTGTTGATGGCCGGAGAAATCCATGAGGCACCATAGCGAGCTTTTCACAAGCTGCTCTGTGGTGTATGTATCTGTGGAAAGCCATGGTCAGAGATGAGAAAGCGAAAAAGAGAGAACAGAGCACCTGCTGTTGTCCCTGCAGCCTTCAGTGCAAGCGCTTTTGCAACTCGTTTCGGCTTGTCATGCGAGATCGCATTTTCAAACTTCCAGATCCGTTCATCAGTGCAGAGAGGTCGCTGAGCCTCCAAGTTGTCCTCATAGTCACTCTGATGGTTGAACCGCCAGTGCTCAAGTGCCAAGATAGTCTGCTTGAGCTGCCACTTGCCTAGTGTTGAGTTTGGAATGATTTGATTTGTGTTCCCAGATTTTTGCTGCAGTTGTCATGATCAGCAGATGAGAAGAACAAGTAAGGACTGAAATACCTTGGCCCATGTTGACTCATAGGCAAGGAACATTGTAGCCTTTGCCGCAGTGATAGGAAACGTGGGCAGACATTGAAGTCCTGGCTGTTGAAGCAGTGACGGCTGATATGTGTGGTCCCACCAGAGCTGGTAGGCTATGATGTGCCTCCCATACGAATCCTTTGTCTGCTTGTTGCTCTGTTTGCAGGCAACAAACTCCTGCTGCTTCTTGTGTGACTCGGCATGCAGCATCCGCTTTGAGTACTGCTCCCGGTCCACCACTGTCAATGACAATTGCAGGACAGCAGGCTCATCACCAACAACCTGTTATGAACCGCAAACGGGCTAGGAAGGACGAGGTCGTAGGAAGGATCGGATACAGC